>JAGFNQ010010122.1:0-141312 GCA_024364735.1 Boesenbergia rotunda
TCTAAACATGATATACTCTGGCCAGAGGTTTTGAGTAACAATCCGACGATAGGCCTGGGTATACAACTCCTCGCAAGGAGTGGTAATCCTTTGTAGGCTGTTCAAACATCTTCGGGCACCTCAGTTTATACCCAATCATCCTGGTCCACACCTCCTTGGAGATGCTTGCTTAAGATGTTAAAGTATAAGTCTCCATGACCAAGATGACTTGAACACCGCAAGTCAAAGGAACATCGCACTTAAGCTGCAGTAAGAACTTCATTGACATATCTACATGTAGATTCCCATATGAAGTCTTACAGCTAGTCACTCAATGAACTAGTTCCCTCAACTAGCATCCATGTTTATCTCTGGACATCCCAATGTCACCAGCCAGTGAGAATCAGCTGATTAGAGAATAACCCATGCTAGTCTCAACAGAATTGATAGTGTCCGTTTTTATCAATTCATCGACTAGGGATAATTTCAAAACTTCACAATTGCACATTAGAGATAATCACTAGTTGTGATCCCATCACAAATTCTCTTATGCTGTGAGTTGTATTGCGGACATTCAGTAGATGAGTTTAAGATCCCAATCAAATACACAAAACATGTATACTCAAATAGTGAATTATCATTTATTATTATAAATGTTTACATCATAAGGCGATTGCCTTAGGACACTTCTCTCATATCACTAACAAACTCCCACTTGGCCTAATGCCAATCGCTACGGTATCCAATACCACAGGCTCTAACATGACCCTCAAACTTGCTTTGAGACAAGGCCTTAGTTAAAGGATCCGCTATATTCCTTTCAGTGGGAACTCTCTCAATTTGTATGTCATTCCTACTTATAATCTCTCTGATCAGATGATAGCGTCGAAGCACGTGTTTGGATCGCTGATGAGACCTTGGTTCCTTCGCTTGTGCAATAGCTCCATTGTTGTCGCAGTAAACCGGCACTGCTTCATCAATGGTTGGAACCACACCAAGTTCTGAGACAAATTTCTTGATCCAAACTGCTTCCTTTGCTGCTTCCGAAGCTGCGATATATTCCGTTTCCGTGGTAGAATCCGCTACGGTGTCTTGTTTGGAACTTTTCCAATTTACTGCGCCTCCATTCAAAGTAAATACGTATCCAGACTGCGATTTGGAGTCATCCTTATCTGTCTGGAAACTGGCATCTGTATACCCACGTATTACCATATCTTCTTCTCCATATATTAGGAACACATCCTTAGTTCTTCTTAAGTACTTAAGGATTGTCTTGACAGCTGCCCAATGATCCATTCCTAGATCCGACTGGTATCTGCTTGTGACGCTCAAAGCATATGATACATCGGGCCTAGTACATAACATAACATACATGATAGATCCTATCGCGGATGTATAGGGAATCTTATTCATGCAAATCCTCTCGTCTTCTGTGCGCGGACACATAGACTTTGAAAGGTTGATCCCATGCCTGATGGGAAGGTAACCTTTCTTGGATTCCGACATGCTAAACCTTTTTAGCACTCGGTCTATATATGTAGACTGCGAAAGACCAAGCAACCGTTTTGATATATCTCTATAGATTCTAATCCCAAGGATGTAGGTTGCTTCTCCCAGGTCTTTCATGGAGAAAGTTTTGGACAACCAAATTTTAACTGTCTGTAAAACTGATATATCGTTTCCTATAAGTAATATGTCATCGACATATAATACTAGGAATACGACTGCACTCCCACTAACATTCTTGTACACACAAGGTTCGTCAGGATTTTGTGAGAAATCAAACTCTTTGATTGTCTCATCAAAACGGATGTTCCAGCTCCTAGATGCTTGCTTCAATCCATATATGGATCGTCGAAGCTTGCACACTTTGGTTTTATCAACCAATGTGAAACCTTCAGGTTGTATCATGTATACATCCTCAAGCAGGTTTCCGTTAAGGAAAGCTGTTTTCACATCCATTTGCCATATCTCATAATCATAATGAGCTGCTATGGCTAGGAGCATCCGAATGGATTTAAGCATAGCTACTGGCGAATAGGTTTCGTCATAATCAATCCTTGTTTTTGACGATATCCTTTTGCCATTAATCTAGCCTTAAAGGTAACTACATTACCTTCTATGTCGGTTTTCTTCTTGAAAACCCACTTGCACCCTATGGGTTTAATCCCTTCAGGTGGGTTAATCAAGTCCCATACTTGATTTCGTACATGGAATCCATTTCCGACTTCATGGCCTCAAGCCATTTGTCCCTTTCTGAACTTTTCAGGACATCTTCATAACTGATAGGTTCATCATCGCTTATGAGTAACACGTCGTTCGATTCACTTACGAGAAATCCGTATCTCTCTGGAATATTGCGTGCCCTATCAGACCTATGAAGAGGTGTTGTTGTTTTAGGTTTAACTGATAGCTCATCATTATGAATTATCGGTTGTGGGCCTAGACTAGGTGTCTCTGTAATGTCTATTGGAGTTTCTTGAACTTCATCAAGTTCAATGCCACTCCCACTGTTTTCTTGTAAAAGAAATTCTTTTTCTAGAAATACAGCATGCCTTGAAACAAACACCTTTTGCTCCAAGGGATGATAGAATTGGTAACCCTTCGTTTCCTTAGGATATCCAATAAATAGACATTTATCAGACTTAGCATCCAATTTGTTTGATACAACCCGCTTCACATAAGCAGGACAACCCCATATTTTAAGGTGAGTTAAGTGAGGTTTCTTACTATTCCAAATCTCATATGGAGTAGTAGAGACTACCTTGGTCGGGACTCTGTTTAGAAAGTAAACAACTGTCTTTAGTGCATAGCCCCAAAAGGATTTTGGAAGAGTTGCATGATTCATCATAGACCTAACCATGTCCATCAAGGTTCGGTTGCGCCTCTCAGATACACCATTATGCTGTGGTGTATATGGCGGAGTCCATTGGGACAATATCCCATTGTCCCTAAGATAATTTTGAAACTCTTGACTTAAGTATTCACCACCCCGATCGGATCGAAGTATTTTAATGCTTTTGCCAAGTTGTTTCTCTACTTCATTTCTGAACTCTTTGAATTTCTCAAAAGCTTCAGATTTGTGTTTCATCAAGAACACATACCCGAATCGTGAGTGATCATCGATAAAGGTGATGAAGTAGCTATAGCCTCCTTGTGCTAGAGTTGACATTGGTCCACATACATCGGTATGTATTAGACCAAGCAATTCTCCCACTGGATTACCTTTCCCGGAAAAGGGTAATTTGGTCATCTTGCCTTTTAAGCATGATTCGCATGTATCAAATGAACCGGGTTCAAATGATTCCAAAATTTCACATCGGAGTAATTCGGTCATGCGTTTCTTACTTATATGGCCAAGACGACAGTGCCACGTGTAGGAGTCTATTCGATTATCTATTCGAGCACGTTTGTTGCTAACTTCGATATTGAAAACATCACTGGATAAATCTAACGTGTAGATGCCATTGCACAAAGTTTCATTTCTATAAAGAACGCCATTTAAAGTTATGTAACAACAATTGTTACTAAAAGTTAAATGATAACTCTTTTCATTCAAACATGAAATAGATACAATGTTCTTTATTAATGAAGGAACAAAATAACAATTATCCAATTTTAAGACACGTCCAGTGGGGAGCTTTAGCAAATATCTTCCGATGGCGACAGCAGCAATCTTTGCTCCGTTTCCAACTCTCAAATTTGCTTCTCCTTTGACGAGTCTTCTTCTATTCCTTAGCCCCTGTATGTCATTACATATATGTGAGCTACACCCAGTATCAAGTACCCAGGTATATAAGGAAATAGAGTGACATTCAATAACGAAGATACCTGAAGAGGATGGGGCATCGGATGCCTTCTTCTTCAAGGACTCAAGATAAACCTTGCAGTTTCTTCGCCAGTGACCCTCCTTGCCACAATGATGGCAAGTTCCTTTTGGTTTCTTTTCAGTCTTTTTGGCCTTTTTCTTCTTTCCTTTATTCTGTTCTTTGGCCTTCCTTTTAGAACCTTTCTTCGAGGAACCAACTAACAGTACCGTCTTTTGATCCTGCTTTACAGAAGGCTCAATAGTCTTCAGCATGTTGATCAACTCAGGAATGGTAGTCTCCAGTTTGTTCATCCGATAGTTCATCACAAATTGTGAACAACTTTTGGGCAAACAATTCAGAATTAAGTCAATACTTAGTTCATGATCCATTGCAAAACCGAGTGTGCTCAGTCGCTCAATGTACCCCAACATCTTTAACACGAACTGTGAGGCAGAAGTGCCTTCTTGCATCCTGGAGGTGAAGAGGAGTCTGGAGACTTCGAACCTTTCGGATCTCGCCTGCTCTTCAAACAACTCATGAAGATGGAAGATGATGGTATAAGCATCCATATGCTCATGCTGCTTCTGCAGCTCAGGTACCATAGAGGCTAGCATGATGCAACTTGCAAGTTCAGAATCGGTCACATGTTTCTGATAGGCCAACAATTGGTCTGGAGTTGCATTTTCTGGAGGACGGTCGGGAAGTTGATTTTTAAGGACATAAGCAAGCTTTTCTGCCTTGAGGACTATCCTCAGGTTTCGAAGCCAGTCCATGAAGTTCGGCCCGGTCAGTTTATTGGTGTCCAAAATGGAACGCAGATTCAGTGAAGACATGATCGAGTGATTAACCTAGAAATACAAATTGAGTTTATGTGAGAAGAATGATTAAAGAATGTATCAACATACATTAATAAAATTCCTATTTATTTTTCAAATTGAATAACCCTTTTTATCAATTCGGGAGATCGTAGGAACATCTCCAAATAGGTTGATATCCAACCATAGATAAGAACAACCATGACTGTGGCCATCAAGTTTTTCTTAGCTATGAAGGTAGGTAATTATACCGATTACATATCACATATATGTAACTATCACTTTATGCTATCAACTAATTGAATGTTTGCATAAATCATTGGGTCGTTAACTCATTAACAAGTATGTATCATTATACATAGCACCCAACTGCACCTCTCTTTACATCGACCTTGGCTGTGGCACAACAAATCGATGCTCCAAGCTTAAGGCTGACCCATCAATCAAGAAATAGTTTTAATATGGTTGGAGCTCATTCAACCGCTTAGTCAGGCTTGGATGTGTCCAACAACCAAAACTAAGGATTGACCTCTGACTCCAACTATATTATTCATAAACTAATTCCATGGTTTGAACATGTTGAGGTTCAAGTCGGGCATGGATGTGTCCATCAACCCAAGCGAGAAACAAAACTCCGATTCTAACCATATTAATGGAAGGTGTTAGCCTTAATATTTTGTAAGGGGTTTTGGGTCTCATCTTTTCTAAGCACATTCATGACATATGTCATGACTAACGATTTCCTTAATAAAGTATGTATGTGACTTAATTTATCAAGTCTCATGATTTAAATTAGGAACCGGATTTCCTCATTCTAATTTCATACTTTATTAAAGGAATTGTTTTGGGAAATAATTTCCTAAATTGTCATAATCAATTTCGGAAATAATATGTTTAAGAATTTGATTTCTCTAAATCAAATCTTATTAAATTAAGAGGCAATTCCCTTAATTCAACCACATATTATTTTCATGAAAATCTCAATTAAGAAAACTCTATAAGAAACCATTTTCCTAATTAATTTTGGAGACAACAACATGTAAGAGCATCACCTCTTAAATCATGTTTTATTTATGGATTTAATTAATTACAACAAATCGTTTTCTAAGGGTGGCTCCCCGAGGCTCAGATACCCAAAAAAAAGTAATTTGTCGTAAATACAATTTGATCCGTTTCGGAAACGCAACCAAATCAAACATGACAATTTCATTCAAAATTGGGAAATTAAATTACAACAACTAACTTTAAATTGGACGGCTCCCCGAGGCTCAATCCAAAATAAAGAATTTTGTTAATTATTTAAAGCCAATTCGAATTTGAAATTGTCAACTAATTATCCATAAATTGCCTAGACTTTCTCAAAAGAAAATGTCCAAAATTGCGAGGTTTCATAATGGATTTTCAGAATGGTTGTAAGTTTCTGGTACAAAGGAAACTTACATATTTTCAAAATTAGAAAATTTCTAAAATAGAAAAATTTCCAAAATTGGAAAGTTTCCAAAGATGGGATGTTTTCACAATTATTATAAAATTTCAGAAACTAGGAAATTTCAAACGTTTGCCAAATTTCATGAGGATTTCCAAACTTCGAAATTCCTAAATCTAAAATTTATTATAATTGGAAAGTTTCCATAATTGAAATTTTTTTTTTCCGAAATTGAGATTATGACAAAGTGTTCCACAAAACAATTTCATGATTATGTCGAACACTAACCGGCTCTGATACCACTGTTGGGACCGGGTGCATGTTGACAAGGATACGAGTTCGTAAAATTTAAAATTTTTACGTGCAGCGGAAGAGTTTGCATAAAATAATTTCCTAAATTATTTTAACTTCGTATCTAGCATGCAACCTTATAGTGTGTTGACATAATTATAAAATAAAACTTTGCGGAAAAGTAAACTAATTTACTTTATACCTTTCGTAACTCGAAGAAAGGGACGAGATCCAACCGTAGCGTCCCTTGGAAGCTCCGCCTCTATTCGCGTCCACGCCGAGTTCTCTTCGGGATGACTTCGCAAAGTCACGAGTTTTGTGCCGACGAGAACTACAAGATTCTCTATGGGCACAACTTAGAAGATCAAGAGAAAAATTAGGAAACTAACCAACGAAGTAACGGAATCGAATTCCGAGAAGAGAGGAGTCGCTATCCGCTTCTTCTTCTTCTTGTTCGGGTTCTCCGTCTTCTTGAAGCTCACGGCAACACCTTCTAATGGAGGAGTTGCGCCGGCCCTAGATGGAGGATGAAGCTTCAAGGTGCGCCGGCCCTAATTCACCAAGTGGGCGCCGGCCCTAGGCAAGAGAGGGAGAAGGAGAAGAGAAGAGAGAGAGGGAGAGCTCTTATTCAATTACTTGATTCGGAATAAGGGCTTGCCTTTGGTTCCTTTATATAGTAGCAACTCCTTTGCTAAGTCTCCCTCTAAACCGAATTAATGGAATTAACGGAATTAGTTATAAGAAATTTATCTTATAAATTCTCTTATTAATTATTCCGTTTAAGCCGAGTCTTATTATAACTAATTTATAATAAAACAAATTCTTCTTCTCTTTAAATTATGGAATAAATTTTATAAGAAATTTATAAACTTTCTTATTATGAAAAAATCAATTCTTAATTGATTTTATAAAATTAAAATAAATCAATTCATGGATTATTTTAACTTCCATAAAAAGAATAAATTTCTACAAATTTATTTATATAAATTTCTTTATACAAATTTATTTATCCATAATTTATAAAACAAATCACACTAGATTTATTTTATTAATTAAACCAAATAAATTGATTTAATTCCCTTTAATGGCCGGCCACCACAAGGAGGGTTAGCACCTTCTTTGGCCGGCCAAACCAACCTGAACCGGTCGCGAATTAAACTCATTTAATTCGCCCAATAAGCCTTCAAAAGACTTAGCCATTTTTAGCTTCCATTGCGCCTCTGATTAACTCAGATTCGACTTATTTCTCTTGATCGAAAAATTCAATTTTCAACTCGTTTTAAATCCCTCGGATTACTCGTAGTGCGTGTGACCAAATAGGCTTTCGATTTATGTTGGCCGTCTATAATCAACAAATTATAGAACGATCATGAGTGGCACCTAGTAGTACATCATGACCCCCAATTAATCGAAAGATCAACGGTTTGACCTCAGAAGAAATTATTCTGAAACCCTTCAGCAGCTCTAATGAATCGTGCCCCATTCCCTTCACCACCTTATACCCACTTGGTTCAGGACACGGTCTATGGTGTTAGTCCCCACTAGGCTGACTACGTCACACCTAGCCCAAGTAGTGTCTTTCTCGTCCTTTGGATTTCTAATTACTCTCATGTATTTAAGAGACTCGCACTCTAAACATGATATACTCTGGCCAGAGGTTTTGAGTAACAATCCGACGATAGGCCTGGGTATACAACTCCTCGCAAAGAGTGGTGAATCCTTTGTAGGCTGTTCAAACATCTTCGGGCACCTCGGCTTATACCCAATCATCCTGGGTCCACACCTCCTTGGAGATGCTTGCTTAAGATGTTAAAGTATAAGTCTCCATGACCAAGATGACTTGAACACCGTAAGTCAAAGGAACATCGCACTTAAGCTGCAGTAAGAACTTCATTGATATATCTACATGTAGATTCCCATATGAAGTCTTACAGCTAGTCACTCCAATGAACTAGTTCCCTCAACTAGCATCCATGTTTATCTCTGGACATCCCAATGTCACCAGCCAGTGAGAATCAGCTGATTAGAGAATAACCCATGCTAGTCTCAACAGAATTGATAGTGTCCGTTTTTATCAATTCATCGACTAGGGATAATTTCAATACTTCACAATTGCACATTAGAGATAATCACTAGTTGTGATCCCATCACAAATTCTCTTATGCTGTGAGTTGTATTGCGGACATTCAGTAGATGAGTTTAAGATCCCAATCGAATACACAAAACATGTATACTCAAATAGTGAATTATCATTTATTATTATAAATGTTTACATCATAAGGCGATTGCCTTAGGACACTTCTCTCATATCATTAAC
Source organism: Boesenbergia rotunda (assembly GCA_024364735.1). NCBI lineage: Eukaryota > Viridiplantae > Streptophyta > Magnoliopsida > Zingiberales > Zingiberaceae > Boesenbergia > Boesenbergia rotunda. The sequence goes on from JAGFNQ010010122.1 coordinate 8,638, forward strand.
AGTCTAGGGGTCTTCTGGCATGGGTGATCGCGGGTGTTATAGCTCCCGAGGTGGTCTCGGGATCCCACCTCCCTGGATGATCCCGGGAGGGATCTTCTGGTTAACTCCCCAGGACTTGTCTCCCGGGGGGGCCCTAGAGACTCCCTTTCCGGAGAGTGTCTCGAGGGCTATGAAAAAGGAGTCCCTAAGACCTGTTACCTTTTGTCACAAAGTTTCTTCATCTCGTATGCCTGACACATATATATAAAGATTTTTTTCTTAAAATCTATTAAATAGTTGTTGATATTAGAATAAGATATATAGATGTTTAATATATTTTTTTAATTATATATATATATATATATTTAATATGATATTTATTTTAATATGTTTTGACTGATTATAATAATAAGATGGGAAAAAATTATTATATATAAGATATTTGATTTTTTAATAAATATGAATATGAGAATAGATTTTTGATGGATATAAAAATAGTGAATATAAAATCCTATCCTTATTCGATTTTATCTTTAGATGGTTGATGGGGTGGGTGGGTATCTCTTGACTGCTGGTATTGGTGGATCATGGAGGACGACAAGTGTTTTTTTTTTATCGATTCATTAGATTCCCACGACCCAAATCAGGATAGGTCTATAGGTCCTAGTCACATCATTCTGATCGTAGTTGTCGATTCATCAGATCAGTTTTATTCGGACTTGCAAAAGCATTGTTTAATCATGCTTGTTCTTGCCAAGCTATGTCGGGTGACGTGGTTGGGGTAATCATCTTGTTTTTGTTATGGCATTTTACCAAAGAGTAAAAATTTATATTTATCAAAAAGAATTTTATAATTTATTTTTTATAAAAAAATATATATATAAAATCAACTCATTCCTTTTGAACTCATCCTATTAATTATTCTTATTCGTAGTTCACTTCTGAATCATCTTTTCATAATTTAATTTTAAAATAATAAATTATAATTCGGATGTAAGTATTTTTATCTTCTCTCACCTTATATATCTCTTCTTGTAACTTGACTTATCGCGAACTTTTTATTATATTTTTGGTGTGATTGTGAAAAAATTAGAAAATAATTAAAATATTATTCTATAAATAAATAATAAATGATGATTATATATTTTAAAAAAAAATTTAAAATAGGATAAATATCAAGACACGTTGGACCTAAAATCCCAGAATATAAGCCCAACATGAGTCTGAAAATATCAAACCCTCTGATATTCAAAATCAATTTTTGTTTCAAAATAATTGTAAATAATTAAATTAAGGATATAAATAGAAATTATAAATATCGAAAAATATAAACAAAATAAAATAAAAGAAAGAAAGATATATAAAATATAAAAAATGAAATAGGGTTCGTAAAATTGTATTTATTAGAAATATATAAAATAAAAATTAAAATAAAATTTATTTGTGAAAATTAAAATAGTAAGATAGATTAGATATCCTCGAAAAAATTATTAAAAATTGATTGGATTTGATTTCCCCTAAAATATTTGATTTCAGACCTAAAGAGGGTCTGAAATAATTCATTTCAGACCCTCTTTAGGCCTGAAATATTTTTATGTCAGGTCTAACGAGGGCCTAAAATGAATTATTTCAGACCTTTTTGGGTCATGAAATTTTAAAATATAGAAAAATATATAAAATATATATATATATATAATAATAGTTTTGATATATCAGACCCTCATTAGTTTTTTTCAATATCTGAAGCTAGGTTACACACTATCTTCATATATAAATTTAAAAAAATAAAGTAAAAATATAAAAAATAGAGGTTTAAATAAAGATATTATAAGACTAAATAATAAAGTAAAATAAATAATATAAGCAAAAAAATATATAATATGAATAAATAATAAAATAATAAATATAAAAGAGAGAAAGATAAAGTAAATATGTAAAGAGTTTGTAGAATTGTACGAATTCTATTTCTTTTATAAAAAAAGAAATAGAGTTTGTAGAATTGTATATATTAGAAATATATAAAATAGAAATTAAAATAAAATTTATATGTAAAAATTAAAATAGATTATATATCATAGAAAAATTATTAAAAATCGATTAAATTTGATTTCAGACTCAAAAGGACCTGAAATGAATTAATTCAGACTCTCTTTGAACCTGAAGCTAGTGTCTAACCAATTTCAGATCTTGAAAAAACTAAAGAGTGTTTAAATAAAGATATTTTTCTATATTAGATTTGATTTCATGTCCAAAGAGTGTGAAATAATTCATTTCAAACCCTCTTTGAGTTTGAAATCAAATTTAATTGATTTTTAATAATGTTTTCTATCATATATAATCTATTTTAATTTTCACATATAAAATTAATTTTAATTTTAATTTTAATTTTATATATTTATAATATATACAATTTTACAAACTCTATTTCTTTTTTCTTAAAAGAAATAGAGTTTGTACAATTCTACAAACTCTTTACCTATTTACTCCTTTCTCTCTTTTATATTTATTTCTTTATTATTTAATCGTATTATATATTTTTTTACTTATATTATTTATTTTATTTTATTCTTGATTCTTATTATATCTTTATTTAAACATCTATTTTTTTATATTTTACTTTATTTATTTTATTGTTTCTTTTTTTAAATTTTATATATGAAGTTAGTGTCTAACCTAGCTTCAGATATTAAAAAAACTAAAGAGAGTCTGATATATCAAAACTATTATATTTTATATATTTTTTCTTATTTTTATTTTCTTTTTATTTTGCTATATTTTATAATTTCAGGACCAAATTATTTCAGGCCCTCGTAGAGCCTGAAATAAAATTATTTCAGACCCTATTTATGTCTGAAATCAAATTCATATAAATTTTATTTTAATTTCTATTTTATATATTTCTAATATATACAATTCTACAAACTCTATTTTTTTATATTTTAATATCTTTCATTATTTTATTTTGTTTATATTTTCAATATTTATAATTATATATAATTATTTTGAAAAAAAATAATTTCAGACTCATGTTGGGCCTTATTTCAATTATTTATAATTGTTTTTTAAAAAAGTAATTTCGATTTTGAATAACAGAAGGTTTGAAATTTTTCAGTTCGGATCCTCTGTGCCGAAAACTCTCTGCGCCTCTGTACCGAGCAGAAAACGACAAAAAAGGCGCGTGCGTTGCGCGTGACTTCGCGTCATAGGCTAGTTCGCCCACTCGACATTTCCTCAGTTCCCTCGCGTGCCCTAATCCGAACGACCGCATCCGTGCTCGCCGGCGAAGCCTTTTGCGAAGTCGTTCGGATTAGGGACGGCGAATAACGCGACTTGGCGGGGCGACACATGGTCGAGCTGGGCCATCTCCAGTTTTGCTGCTGCTGCCGAGGCGTACGGCCGCTCTTTGCGTTCTCCTTCCCACGCCGACATCATTGTATCTTCTCCCCTGCTTCCATCCCAAAAGGAGATGGCCCAAAGCTACGCCGCATATTCCTCGAGGGGATCTCGAGAACAGCCATACGTCGCCTAGCCATCGTTCGTACAGTAATTCATCTTCTTTTTTTTCCAATTGATTCGATTCGATTGTTCGCCGAGAACAATTAATTTAGGGAGAAAAGTTGTGATTTTGATTACATTGGAATCAGAAGGTAGAGAGCAGAGGCGTGGTTCACTGTGGTGGAGGGGAGCGGTGGGTGGGGCTCGAGCGGCGACGGCGGCTGCCGTTGATGTGGCTGTGCCAGAAGCAGGAGGCGGCCTCCGGGATGGCCAGCTTCGCCGCCGCACGCCGCGCCGGCTCCGACTTGCTCCGCGGCAGCACTAGCGGTCGCTGCGACTCTGACCCTTTTTCTTCGTCTTCCACTCGATGGTCCTCCTCGGCTTCTACCTCCGCCTCCGCCTCCTGCGCTGGCTCTTCTCCGGCGGCGGGATGCTGCACGAACTCCTCGGCCAGAGGCAACGCGAATCGGGCGGTGGCGAGCGAGGACGCCCGGTTGTGCGGCGCTGACCGACAGCGCATCAGGAGGAGCGCGTTCTTCAGCGGGGAAGACGTCGTCTTCGATGACAAGGAAGCCCGTGGCTCCTCCTCGCACGCGCTCGCCGCACGCTCCTCCTTTTCGTCACCGCTGTCTTCTTGATCTGATTCCTTCGTCGAGTGGGCGAACTGGCTTAGGACGCGAAGTCACGCGCAACGCACGCGCCTTTTTTGTCATTTTCTGCTCGGTACAGAGGCGCAGAGAGTTTTCGGCACAGAGAATCCGAACTGGATATTTTCAGGGGGCGTTTGGTGTATATTCGAGAATGGGAATAGGAATAAATTTGATTGAGGGATTAATGGGAATGAGAATGATTGCTGGATTGCTAGTGCTTCATATAGATATTGGAATGAGTATTATTCCCATTAGGAGTTGCTTGGTTTAGCTTAGATTAAAGAATAAATATCAACTAAAATTTTCATTTTATCTTTATTAGTAAAAATATAAAAATAATTATATATTCATGAAAAAAATATTTTTATTTTAAAAAATATATAATATAATGAATATTTTTGGTGGTAATTATATTGGATTCAATGATATTTTAATTCAATACTTATATATTCCAGATTGATCGAAAAAACAACCTCTTACCAATCTTTTTCCTTGGTGTGGTCGAACCAAGAGAGGAAAGCCGCGTGTGAAAAGGAAAGGAGGGTCGGCGATGCTCAAACTAAGAGAGGAAAGTCACGCGTGAAGAGGGAAAGAGAAAGGTTGGGCGTCGGGCGATGAGGAGAGAAGAGGGCAATCGGCGAGGGAGAAGGAGTCGGCGTGAGCTCGCTTGCACGAGGATGGAAACTGCAAGAGGGCTTCGGCATCGGTGGAAACTTGTGAAGGAGAAGAGAAACTTTCTCTCGGGCGATGAGAAGAGAAGAGGGATGCGGCGTGACGACTCTCGCGCGCGCGTGCTTAGGCGACGAAGGAATGGAAAGTTGATATCCAAGGGGGAAGAGGGGAATCAAAATTTGGATATGATATCTTTATTTTGATACCCATTTAGCTCTTTCAAACATCTACCAAGCATTATATATGGGAATGAAATAACTTGCATTCTTATTCCTTACCCCTAACCCCCCCAACCAAACAACCCCTCAGATTTCAAACTCACGTTGTGCCTGATATTTTGGGATTTCAGACTCAACGTGACTTGATATTTATCCTATTTTAAAAATATATTTTTTAAAATATATAATTATAATTTATTATTTATTTATAGAATAATATTTTAACTATTTTCTAATTTTTTTCTGAATACCATCAAAATATAATAAAAGGTTCGAATGAGTTAAGTTATATAAGGCACGAAGAGATATATAGGATTAGAGAAGATGAAAATACTTACATCCGAATCATAATTTATTATTTTAAAATTAAATTATGTAAAGGTGATTCGGATATCTCGAAAAGTGAACTACGAAAAAGAATAATTGATGGGAGGGATATTAGAGAAATGGGCTGATTTTACATAGGTCATTTGATTAAAAAAAATCATAAAAATATTTTTTGATAAATATAAATTTTTACGTATAGTATAATATTTTTTTTATGGATGGATTAGGTTTCAACTACCCAAATCAGATTAGCTCTGAGCTGATGCCGCTGGCAGTCATAGTCACATCATTCTTATCGTAAATGTGGATACATCAGATCAGTTTTATTCTGACTTGCAAAATCATTACTATTTTAATATGCATGCTCTTCTTGCCAAGCTAAGTTGATTAATGTGGTTGGGGTGATTAACATAGATTGAGTAATATTGAATCACAAACGGTGGATTTGATTCCATAAAATTTTTTATTAATGGTCAGGATAAATTAAAAAATGTTTACGTCGGATGATCTAGAAGCTTAGCATCTCAAAATTCGCGTCCTATTTAGAAAAAAAATTTATAAAATATATCATAATTGAAAATTAAATTACGAATATTTAAGATGGCAACTAATTACCATTCCGCTATACTATAATCCAGGGCTGAAATTTGTTATTTTTAAAAAATAATTAACGAATTTTTTTTAACCTTGAACGATCGGTCTAGTCCTATGAAAATTTTCCATCAACCGTCAAAATAAATTGAAAAATTTATTGCCTTTAGAACCTTGTCGGTCAATTTAATGCTGAACTAAACGAGGGATAGATGTAAAAAAAAATACATTGATTGACTGAAACAGGTCAGCCCTCGAAAACGTAATGTGTTTATATAAGTATACTGAGTTTTCATATGATATGCATTTTCATCTTACTTACATGTTGTAAAATTTATAATCTTACAATGAAAATAATATTGTTTATCTATTTTAAAGGTAAAAACAGAATTACAGATCTAGCATGGGGTTTAATTGGAAGTCATAAGGAACTAGCGTTTGAAAATATAATTGATTAAGATTTTATTAGTGAGATGAATGGCGATCTATGTAATAAAAGTAATAAAAATGTAACATGCACCAAAGCAGTAAACAATAAATATAGATATAGGAATCTGATACGAAAAGTGTAAAGTTAGGGATAGTTATCCGGTTGAAGCGTCGGCGTGCCGACTGTCTTTAGAGAATTGATTGCTGCCCTACGGTGCAAAGGCTCCCGGCAAAACTCCCCCAAGATCCGATAATCACGCGGCGTTCATAGATGCACTCCAAGACGAACGTTGCCTTCGGAGACAACCTCAGATCGCACTAAGCGAAGCCTCAAGACCCAAAAACCGAAGAAGAAGGCGAAAGAGGAAAGAATCGCCAAGAGAGAACAAGAAGCAGTGAGTGAATGAATCTGCATTCTTCTTCTCCTTTTATAGATCTGAAGAGGCAATAGAATGCCTCTTCTGATGAGAAAAAAGAAAATAAAAGAAAAATAAAAATAAACCAAACCAAATTGGTTTAGAAAACCAGACCGAAATCTGCAAAACCAAACCGGCCCGCCCGCAAGCGCGAGGCTCACGGGCTGGGGATTTGCACCCCCCCTGCGCGCGATAATCGCGTGTGTCGCGCCCGGTTTATGGATTTCCGGCCCAGACCTCCTGAAACCACCTGGTTTGGGCTCAACCCGCGCATGCGTGTAGGTCCCCCTAAGCCATCTAAGCATGGTAGGAATGGTTTGATATATAAGGCATTCCACCTATCTTGGCTTAGCAATGTGGGACTAAACACATACACCATAAATATTTGAAATTCAATCAAAAATCAACAATCCCCCACAAATTTCAAATTATTTTTGGAAAAATAGAAAAACAGGTCTTGAGGCTTTGTCGTAATTAGCTTTCAGTGAAAATACCTTCCGGTTTGAATTTTCACTTAAGTAAACCAATCTTATTCACACAGGTTTGAAGTGAACTAAATCTTGAACTTAAACCTTTAATATGTAAAAATCAATTGGCAACAACTCATCACAGGCGACGGTTGAATCCTTCTGGGTTGGTGCATTACGGCCATGCCACCGAATCTTGTTTCATAAGTGTTAAGGAGAGTTGCCCAGACCCCCCCACACTGCGGCCTCATAGTTACACTTACATAGGTGAGTTCTCCAAGGATATACTGCAAGCATCTTGTCATAAAGACCTCGAACTCATTAAGAGCCTTAAGCTCATCCTTACTAGCAGTTAAGCATCTATCCAGGGAAGAGACTTTGAGATTATATCTCAATCAATTTATGCTTACGGTTCACCCTTATAGCTTGTTTATACCACATTGAACCTACTTCTTGGGATCTCCAATCAGATAGGTTGGGTTGTCGCCATAGATGAAACCAGAATAGGCCTCAGTCCCATTCCCTTACTAGATCTCTTGATTTTCTCAAAATCAAGTCCTTTTGTGAGTGGATCAGCAATATTGTCTTTTGAACTTACAAAGTCCAATGACACCACTCCGAGAGACACTAGCTCACGAACAGACTTCAATCTTATTCGTACATGTCTCTTCTGTTTCTGGTTATACTTGGAGCTTCTAATCTGAGCTATTGTTGTTTGATTATCACAGTTCACTGAGATAGGAGGTATTGGCTTCATAATCAAGGGAATCTCAATAAGAAGACCCTTAAGCCAATCAGCTTCAGTTACTGTGGTATCCAAAGCACACAATTCTGCCTCAGATGTAGAACGGGATATGATCGTCTATTTAACAGACCTCCAAGCAACCGCACCGCCTCCAAGTGTAAAAACATAGCCAGTAACGCCTTTACACTCAGCGGTGTCAGCTATCCAATTGGCATCACTATATCCCTCCAGGACTGCAGGGAACCTCCCATAGCACAGGCCCAAGGATATAGTACCCTTTAGGTATCTGAGTACTCTATCTAATGCATCCCAATATGTTCTGTCCGGACAGCTGATAAACCTGCTCAATTTAGTTATAGCAAACGAAATATCAGGTCTAGAACAATTTGCCAAATACATTAGACTACCAATTATTTGGGAGTGTCTTAATTGAGACACAACCACGCCACTCTTATTCTTGTGGAGAGTCTTTGAAGGATCATAGGGTGTGACTACAGATTTTATGTGGCTATAGTCATATTTCTCTAACACTTTCTCAACATAGTGTGCCCGAGAAATTGTCATTCCATCAGTTGAACGAGTCAACTTTAGCCCTAAAATCACATCAGCACAACCCATATCCTTCATATCAAACTTACCACTTAAGAGAGTCTTAGTCTCGTTAATAATTGAAAGGTTAGATCCAAAAAGTAAAATATCATCTACATATAAACATAAAATGATACATTTATCACCTTTCATTTTGTATATACACATTTATCAGAGTCATTAATTTCAAAGCCAAATGATAGCATAGCTCTATCAAATTTTTCGTGTCATTGCTTTGGGGCTTGTTTCAAACCATAAAGAGATTTTACTAACTTACAGACTTTATTCTCACTTCCAGAAACTACATATCCCTCTGGCTGATCCATATATATCTCTTCTTCGATATCTCCATTAAGAAATGTCGTTTTGACATCCATTTGATGGACCTCAAGATGATATATGGATGTCAGTGCTATCAATACTCGGATCGTAGTAATTCTAGTAACAGGGGAATAAGTGTCAAAATAGTCAATCCCTTCTTTCTGTTTGAATCCCTTAGCAACCAGGCGAGCTTTGAACTTATCTACTAACCCATCAGGTTTTAACTTCCTCTTAAATACCCATTTACATCCAATGGTGGTGCAACTAGGAGGCAAATCTACTAACTCCCAAGTGGCATTAGAGATAATAGAGTCCATTTCATTTTTAATGACTTCTTTCCAGTGTTTAGCTTCAGGAGAAGCTATAGCATCTCTATATGTCACAGGGTCACCTTCTATATTATAGGTGATATAGTCTTGGCCTAAATCCTTAGACACACGTTGCCTCTTACTCCTTCTCACTTCTGTACACTCACTAGATTCATCTAATCTAGAGTGACTTGAGGAAGGTACACCCACTAAGGATAATGGGACTTCTATGGAGGCAGAGTCATCTCTAGTAGGAGTACTAGAAATAGACTGAGGTGTTCTAGTCTTCATAGGAAATATATCCTCGAAGAATGTAGCATCACGAAGTTCTACAATAGTATTTGCATCTATTCCAGAAATTTCTGATTTAATAATCAGAAACCTATATACAGAACTATTCTGAGCATAACCCAAGAAGACACCATCTACAGTCTTTGGACCAAGTTTTTTCCTTTTGTGTTCAGGTACTAGTACTTTTGCAAGGCACCCCCACACTTTAAGGTATTTTAAACTTGTCCTTCGACCTTTCCAAAGTTCATATGGGCTTTTATCCCTTGACTTCATTGGTACTCTATTTAACACATGACAAGCAGTGTATAGAGCCTCCCCCCCACAAGAAGTTGGGTAACCCAGAACTTCCTAACATGGAATTAATCATATCTTCAAGGGTTCGGTTTTTGCGTTCTGCTACACCACTAGATTGAGGACTATATGGAGCAGTGACCTCATGAATTATACCTGAATCTTGACAGAATTTTTGAAACAGGTTTGAGGTGAACTCTCCACCCCTATCAGACCTTATCCTCTTAATGGTTTGGTTTGTTTGATTTTCAGCTTCAGATTTGAAGATCATAAATTTATCTAAAGCTTCATTTTTAGTTTTCAGCAAATAAACATAGCAATAACGAGAGTAATCATCAATGAAGGTAATGAAATACCTTTTATGGTCTCTCGTTATTAAACCGTTAAACTCACAACAGTCAGTATGAATTAATTCTAAAATATTAGAATTTCTATCAACTGATTTGAAGGGTTTACGGGGCTGTTTATATTGCACATAAACTTCACATTTTTTCTTATCATTTATGGCATGCTTAGGAATCATGCCAAGATTCATCATCCTTTTTATAGTTTGAAAATTAACATGTCCTAATCTATCATGCCACACATCATAAGACTCAATGTTATAAGAACAACCAATATCACTAATTTTATTAATAATCGTATTTTCAACATTGAGTTTAAATAAACCTTCATTAAGGTAATCCTTTTCAATAAAGGTTCCTAAATGTAACAATACAACTTTATTACATCTGAAGTTTGACTCATAACCAACACGAACTAATTTTGACCCGCTAATCAAATTCCGTCGGACCGCTGGAACATGATGCACCTCATGCAGTGACAGGACCTTCCCTGAGGTAAATCTCAAGTCTGTTGGGAACGGATGGCTAGAGAGGGGGGGTGAATCTAGTCAATCACAATTTCTTGCTCTTTGATACTTCTGCGTGATCAGATTAGTAGCAGCGGAAACAAAAACACAGAAGCAGAAATAAAGAACAGACAGCAAAACACAAAGGGAAGCAAACCGACGCTAACACCTCGATATACAAGGTTCGGGGATAACTTGCCCCTACTCCTTGGCGTGCCCGTAAGGTGGGCGATCCCTTGATCGTCGGCAGATCAAGCCCCGGTGAACTCCGGATAGTAGAAGCCTCCTTCTCGGTGGAGAAACCTCTCCACACGTGATCTCAAGAAAATACAAGTTAAGCACAGAGACACTCGAGAAGACAAGCTCACAAAGATGTAACAAGATCGCTTAAGCACAAAGCAACAGAGAGCACGAATACCGCCCAGCCAAACTTCCCAAGTTTCTGTCTTGTTCGCTTCTGCTTCCAGCTTCGCCACTTAAGCTCTGCTCACCATCACAAGCTTCATCAGCATCCACTGAGCCAGCCTGAACCCACTGACCTCCCTGAGCACTCAATCCACTGAAGACCTCCTCTCCAGCTGAGCCTCCTTCAGTCGCCAGCTGTGTCAGTTGCCCGTTGAAACCTGAGAACGAGAAACAGCCAAACCTGCTCAACGGAAAGCCTCCCATTGACCCTCCTTGAGTGTTTGAATCACCTGCTATCACCTGCACACTCCAACAGAGGCTTAGCAATGCATATCAAAACATATCAGCAGTGTATCAGAGAATCGACAGTGAAAACAGACGCGATCAGAGCTTCTGACAGCGTATTTGAATTAAAGTTCTGCGCCTGATCGGTCACCAGACCGATCAGGAAGGACCCTGATCGGTCACCAGACCGATCCACAGTCTTCTGCATACTCCTGATCGGTCACCAGACCAATCAAGCTCCAGCCTGATCGGTCACCAGACCAATCAGGATGAAACTTTAATCAAATCCTAGTTGCGCCTGATCGGTCACCAGACCAATCAGGCTCCTGCCTGATCGGTCACCAGACCAATCAGGCTTGAGTGAACAGTGATTCTTTAATCAAATTCTAAGTCTCTGATCGGTCACCGGACCGTTCTGGACCTGATTAGCAAGGGAACTCAACTCACTGTTCGCTCCCTGATCGGTCACCAGACCGATCAGGAGCTGTGCAGTGAGTGAAACACACACTCCTTGATCGGTCACCAGACCGATCAGACATCGCTGGATCGGTCACCAGACCGATCAGACATCGCTGGATCGGTCACCAGACCGATCCACGAAGGAGCAGCGTGCCAACTCCCTGATCGGTCACCAGACCGATCCAGGGACTCAAGCCTAGCCCTCCAAGCTAGGGTTTCATTCACCTTAGCCCTCCAAGCTAAGGATTTTTCCATCTAACTCTCCAAGTTGGGAATTTGCACCTAACCCTCCAAGTTAGGACTTTTCACCTAGCCCTCCAAGCTAGGACTTTTCACCTAGCCCTCCAAGCTAGGACTTTTCACCCAACCCTTCCGAGTTAGAACCTCATCCAACCTAGCCCTCCAAGCTAGGCACCTGACCCTCCAAGCCAGGACTTTTCACCTAATTCTCCAGGATGGGAATTTGCACCTAACCCTCCAAGTTAGGACTTTTCACCTAGCCCTCCAAGCTAGGACTTTTCACCCAACCCTTCCGAATTAGGACTTTATCCAACCTAGCCCTCCAAGCTAGGCACCTGACCCTCCAAGCCAGGACTTTTCACCTAATTCTCCAGGATGGAAATTTGCACCTAACCCTCCAAGTTAGGACTTTTCACCTAGCCCTCCAAGCTAGGACTTTTCACCCAACCCTTCCGAATTAGGACTTTTCCAACACCTGGCTTCACTCACCAGGACCCGGCTTCACTCACCGGGATTTCAACCTAGCTTCACAAGCTAGGACCTGGCTTCACTCACCAGGGTTTCATGCCCAGTCCCCGACCAGGACTTTAACCCAAATTCGCTCAACCAAACTTAAATCATTGTCAAACACCAAAATAACAACTGAGCCAGACTGCATTAACAAAGTCAACTCGTCCAATCCCTAACACTCTGGCTACAGAATGATTCCCCATGGTTACGGAAGTGCCTTCAATTACCTGATAAGTAAGGAAGACAGAGCGATCAGCACAACAGTGCACATTAGCACCTGTATCAACCAACCATTCATTGGGTTGATAAATCAAATTTAGTTCGGGGTTAATGGAAACGAACCCATTGTTGGTGCTAGTCACAACATTGACCTGCGCCTTGGTGTTGGGCACATTGCCTTGGTTCTTCTTCTTGTTCTTCCGTTCAGGACAGAATTTGACAAAATATCCAACTTATCCACAAGCCCAGCACGGCCTAGTCCCATGCTTCTTCTGAACCTTTGGTTTGGGTTTCATTTTTTGGTTCTTGAACTTGTTTTTGTCAGAAGAAACTACCACATTTGCCTTTGGAGCAAAATCCATGGGCATCCCCTTATCATCATCCTTATGTTGCTTCCGATGTTCTTCCTCGATATTTAAGGCAATCATTAAATCTTCAAAAGAGATTTTACCTCTCCTGTGTTTAAGTGTCATGTCAAAATCTTCCCAACTCGGAGGCAACTTTTCGATGATAGACAAGACTTGAAGTTTCTCGGGTATCGACATTTCTCCATCGGCAAGACCATGAATCTAAATTTGAAATTCATGGGTCTGCTCAATGACAGATCTACCCTCAACCATTTTGAAGTTTAAGAACTTCCCCACGGTGTACTTCTCTAAGCCAGAGTCCTCGGAGTTATATTTTTTATCCAAAGATTTCCATAACTCTTTGGCCGAGGTTGTAGAGCAGTACACATCAAATAGTGCACCTGAGAGGGCGGATAGGATTCTCCCATGGCAGAGATAATCCCTCTGTTTAAACCTCTCGGTAGAAGCACTACGGGCAGGTTCTTCTTCATCAGGTGAAGGAGGATCTGATTTTATAACGGAGAAAAGCCCCAGCGTAGTAAGCCAAAATTTCATTCGTTGTTGCCAACGTTTGAAGTTTTGCCCGGAAAACCTCTCAGGTTTGGCGCTAGCCTCATCAGACCCCGACATTCTAACATTTAACATGTCTACTTAGGTACAATCAATTCTCTAAAATTGTAATAAAAGTAACAAAATGTAACATGCACCAAAGCAGTAGACAATAAATATAGATGCAGGAATCTGATACGAAAGTGTAAAGTTTGGGATAGTTATCCGGTTGAAGCGCCGGCGTGCCGACTGTCTTTAGAGAATTGATTGCCGCCCTACGGTGCAAAGGTTCCCGGCAAAACTCCCCCAAGATCCGACAACCACGCGGCATTCGTAGGTGCACTCCAAGACGAACGTTGCCTTCGGAGACAACCTCAGATCGCACTAAGCGAAGCCTCAAGACCCAAAAGACCGAAGAAGAAGGCGAAAGAAGAAAGAATCGCCAAGAGAGAACAAGAAGCAGTGAGTGAATGAATCTGCATTCTTCTTCTCCTTTTATAGATCTGAAGAGGCAATAGAATGCCTCTTCTGATGAGTCAATTCCTAAAAAAAGAAAATAAAAGAAAAATAAAATAAGAAATAAAAATAAACCAAATCAAATTGATCTAGAAAATCAGACCAAAATCTGCAAAACCAAACCGGCCCACAAGCGCGAGGCTCACGGGCTGGGGATTTGCACCCCCCTGCGCGTGATAATCGCGTGCGTCGCGCCCGGTTTATGGATTTCCGGCCCAGACCCCCTGAAACCACCTGGTTTGGGCTCAACCTGCGCATGCGTGTAGGTCCCCCTAAGCCATCTAAGCATGGTAGGAATAGTTTGATATATAAGACATTCCACCTATCTTGACTTAGCAATATGGGACTAAACACATACACCATAAATATTTGAAATTGAATCAAAAATCAACAATCTACTCATAAAAAGTCTTCTAAAAGAATAATAATACTTGTCAGCAAAGTGTTTTTCAATGCATGAATTCTAAACTAAAAGAAATTCCACCTCTATTTATTGTCCCACCTATCAAATTTTGGTGGATGAATTTTGCTATCTCAATTTTCATCCGTTTTCAGTGACGGAGGTTTGGGATTTAAAGAAATATTCTTCATTATGGATCCTTTTAGGTGCTCTCATGAAATCTAGAATTTTCGAAAATGTGTCATTACATGTGATAGACTCCTACATGAGTGTATTATAGTAAAGTTGGGTGCTCCTCGTGGTATAGCTGAGTTGGTTATCAAATAATAAGTTTGTAGAATTAAACAATAATCATCGAATCCTAATAAAATATGAGGTAATACTTTATCATGTGATGGCTACCTTCAATTCTTTGATTTATTCCTTCCCAATATTATGGGGCCGACGTGAGGCTACCAAAGTGACAAATTTCACCTAATTGCAAAAGTAAAATTATAATAAATGGAACCACCAACATGGTGAAGTTGCTACTTAAAAGCATGGATCGAATTTGGCATGAAATCTTTTCTGTTCGGTGAATTTTCAAGATCCTTTTAAGGTGGTATCGAGGCAAAAGAAGATTAACAAAGGCGCTCAATTTGGCGATCTCTTGCATGGTTTCCCTCTTGTGGCAAGCACTGAATAAAAGCAAATTTGAAGGGGTGATGCCGAGTATTGATGGAATGATCCGGAAAGTGCAGATTTTTATATTTCGGTTTGTAAATGGATAGATACTCTGAGATATGTGGATGTTATGATGTTTGTTTCGAGATCATACTCCTTGTGATAAGGGGTTATCCCCCAAAGCCGATTTTGGAGGTGATGATGGTTGATGATGTTTCTAGTTGTAATGTCTGCATGCCATTTTGTATGGTTGTGACATTGTGTTAGCTCACAAGGGCAAAATGATTATATGATTTGAGGGGCTTTCTTCTTCTGCGGATTATTTACTCGTAATATTTAGAAATGGTTTTTATCTTTAATTATGGGTGTCTTAAGTACGTGATCTTTGAAATTTTTATATACATTTAACTTTCCAAAGAATAATAATAATAACGATAAAGTAAGGTCTAAGAGATGAGAATAAAAAATCCAATCCATATTCTTCCCATAGAGAATTTAGTACTACGTAAAGTTTTCTTAAGATTTTTAAATTATTTTTATTCAAGATTTAGAAATTGAATAAAATTTTAAATTTAATCTAATTTTCATTTATATATTTCTATTTTATCAAAAAGGTTCAATATTCAACTTTACAATTCAATTTTTGAAAAAATTATAAGTTTGATAAAAAAAAAGTTAATGCATTCTAAATTTAGAATTACTAATGGACTCAGTATGTCAGTAAAATTGAGAGGCACTTGGTAAGTGAATTTAGAAGACGAGAATGAAAATGAAATCAATTTTATTCTCATTTATGATACTTAATATACAAGAATCAGAATCAAAATATGAATATGATACTCCTGATTTTATAACCCGAGCCCCACTAGATTATCACTTAACCCATAAATCACTCAATCAAAACTCATTATCATTCTCATTGTCAAATGTATACCAAGAGCCCCTGAAAATTATTTTTTACACATTTAATACACATTAAAAATAATGCGATTTAATAAACCTGGAAGGACCCACGCAGATATTGGCCACAACTTTAATCATCTTAGACAACAAAATAATCGCAGATATTGGCCACAACTTTAATCATCTTAGACAACAAAATAATATATCCAATCATCACCACCAGTCCACCACTCTCAGCTAAAAATCACTGCCATTAGCCACAACATCCATTGCAACCAGTAGAAGGTCATTTTTGTCGGTTCCAAGTGGAGGAATGAGATATAAGCGAATGCTAAACAAGGTAACACCCAAAGCAAAGAGATACACGATGCCTCCCTTGGGTTTAACACTCGTCGCTCACCATAGGATACATGCTTCGATAGATAGGGCAACATGAACATATGACATGAGGATATCAGTTGGAATTTGAGCATGGATAGGTATACGGATGCATCAAGCAAACTGCGGGAGTATAAAGAGAGTGTTGCTTCTAAGATCTCTCCATTGAGTTGGACACATTTCGGCAAGATGGTCGAGTCACAAGCTACGAAGATCGATGACGTCAAATTTCATATTGGTATTCATGTAAACATGAGAGCTGTGTTCGTAAATAGGAGTGCCATCAAGAGGCTCCTCGTGTGGGTGGAATCCGCGTTCTTGACAATTGCGTATCAGATTAACACCAGTTGGATCTGTCAAATGGAATATGCCATGTGTTCTGTAGAAAGGGAAATAACATTAAGCTTCTCAATAAAAAGCTACATTAGGATTGCATTTTAGTGAGTTAAAACCATAGAATAGTAATCCAAAAAATTATACTCACTAATAAAAAAAAAGAATTTTAGATATATCCAAATATTCATAGAATTAACTAGATCAGTTTTACTGAACATCTAGTTGGCTGCTACAACTATTTATTGTATCTATGAGAAAGGTTATTGAATGTTCCCTCTTTTAACCTCTTGATGCATGGCATAGAAAATGAAAAGACTATACGTCAATGATCAAGTATAAGCCTATAGAATCTAAGGTAGGAAGGACATGCTTACCTTGATGTATCTGTGGGCGCCATAACAATTGCAATTGCTTCTGGTAACATAATCTGTTATAACAAAGCGAAGGCTTAGAAGTAATTTCAAAAATGATATATTGTCATTTTTAAAAATGATATGTAAGTTGGAGGAAAAACATTTTTAAAAGATGCAAAGATCTACTTTGTAACTGAAACTACATCAGTACAGCATCATGATTAAATGATATAAAATGGAATAATAGTTTTGTAAATTATAAAAAAAAATAATTAACAAAAAGCAGCAGTACAAAAGGTTTTGAAGTTTCACCTGATATGAATAATGTGTATGGAGATCAATTGATGACATGAAACACGTCTGCGTTGGGTGAGTCTGAAAATAATCCAAATGAATTGACTTATAACGGACAAGTCATACATCATATAACTAATATGTAGAGGCATAGAATTCACCAAAAATCATGTCAGGCATACCAAACGATGCATAATGTTTTAAATAGTTGAATAAGAAAAAAAAACAATCACATCTTAGCTTCTACATGTTTGTGCCACAACCCATTGAAGTGAGAAAAGTGACCTATGAACCTATAAACCTATTAACGTCCTGATCTGTCACATCTATCCCTGTGAGGCTGAATGGTGGTGTCACAGTTTGAAAGAGTGGAGATTCATACTCACAATAGTTGTAGGATAAATATTCATGGCAATACACAAATAAAAAAAAAATAGCACGGTGCACAAAGCTCCCACCAATGTGGGTCCCGGGGAAAGAACTATTATACGCCGCTTTACCCTGCATTACAAGAGATTGTTTCCGCAACTTGAACCCGTAAGGGTTACATGGCAACAACTTTACCATTGCGCTAAGGCTCCCCTTCTAGTGACAATACACAAATGAGTTAGAAGAATAAATTTTCAATGCTTAAAATCACTACAAATATAGGAAAACAAAAAAATACAAGTATATAAGCATACAAACGTGATTGTGATCTTTAGATTCATCAAGAACAGAGAAGATGAAGAGTGAAGCCTAATAACACTTCAATTATTGTTTCAACTTTCAACAATAAAATTGGAAGAGAAAAGAGGGAAAAAACAATTTTTATGATAAGCACAAGTGATATAGCAGACTTACATGAATCCACCCAAGAGGAAACAGAGAGAGCTTGTCTTGGACATTAAATATTTCTTCTTCGTCAGTAGTTTGGCACTGGAAGAAAAATAAATTATTACATACAAGTGATTAACAATAGGGAAAAAATCAAGGATGGAAATGTTTACAAGGCTCAAAAATTAATAACTGAAACATAAATCTGTAATTATGTGTAAAATCAAATCAACTAGGCTCCTTAAGACCAAAGTCAGTTATACCCAAGAGTCTTTTCAAAGAGTTACTCCGGCACCAACAACCAGAATTATTTCTGGGGGAAGGGGGGATGACATGACAAAATAAAGAGACACTATACAGAGGAAGTAAACAAATAAAATTGTGAGAATCAGCTTAAGAGCAGGAGCTGATATGGACAATATGCACAGAAAACTAACACATTAGAGATGACACAACACTTGGACATAACCAGATATTCTCTCATAGCTATTATTACATATATAACTAGCAACAAAGCTCATTGATACTAAGTTGCTTGTCATAGTGCAATCAAATTACAGATACAAAAAAAAATGTCAAACCCAATCACAATATGCTGTTGGTAATAAGGAATAATATCATAATCTATCAGAAAGAGTAACAAGATTCATACCGAATCAGATGTCGATTCTTGCTTTGGGATTATTAAGGTAGTCACGTAAAACATCCTATTTTTCTACAAGAAAAACATTGGATAACATCAGGAATCAAGCAAAATCAGATATGTTAGATAACGTTATTTTTTGTTTGTTATTATTGTAAATCATAGATAAATGTAACTTAAGGTTACTTACCAATGCACCTGCAAGAATGCCACAGGTTTCCAAGTTCTTGGCAGTATTCTTTTCTGCTAGCCGCAAAAATGAGTCCATCATCTTTACTGGCTGAAAATGAAAGCTTTTATTGTTTAACTAGGTTATGTTAATCAAGCTTTTGAGTGACACATAAACCAGGAAGAGTGCTTACAACATGCAAATGTTGAAAAGCCTTTGTTCCTTCTTGTGAAGGATTTGCAGGGCCTGGTCTTGGATCAGCAACTCTGGATGGGGGAATTGCAAACGACTGAGGTTGCACTTCGGCTAGAACTGGAGGAGGAGATGGTTGCCTTATGTTCAAATGAGCAAAATCTTCCTGAGCTGCAGTTTTGATAATAGAATCAGATTCCACTACAGCAATCGACCATCTACCATCATCAAGGGACAGAACTGAGTCCAGATCATAATTGTTCTTTCTAGAATCACCCTCATTTATCACAGCTGAACTGGATTGCACATCTTGAATCAGCCTGCTTAACATTATGGCAAAGTAGTGGTTCTTTTTATGCAATACAAACAAGTAAAGCAAGTAACAGCAGTTTGTAAAGCATCAAGACTAATCATTTTCACCTTGAACTTGCATCTTGAATTAACTCAGAATTGCTTGGATACTGAACCTGTACCAAATAGCAGAAAATATTAAAGCCATTAACTATGCTAATGAAGGGCTAAAAATATGCCAAGAACAAAAGAATTTTACCCTTCTAGCAGTAATCGGTCTTGCATTGTGACCCCAAAGCCCATTAGACCCTAAAATGGAGTGCCTAGATAAGGTTTCTTCTTTTGGATTAAGTAGGCCAAGGGATCTGTAAAATAAGTATTAATAGATTACGACCTAGTCATGCATATTTATGGCACAGTATCAGTGGCAGCACTACAGAGATAAACAAACAGCAGCTTAATGTTTTATAAACCATTCAATAGAGAAAGATGATAAAGACTTTAAATTGATACATCTTAAATAACTTCCTGAACCAATCTATAGAAAGAACCGTGGAAACTAAGTAAATGTTAAAGACATACTTTAGAATCAATAAAAATTCTGAAATTCCCAATAGTCTACACATCATCCAACACTATAGTCCTTGAGAACAAGCAACAGACAACTGATCAACATGCTCATTTCATGACAACAGAAGTGTGGATAATCAATCAATTCTTATAAGATGAAAGATGCAATCCCCTTATTGGACTACAGAACAAGTTATCAAGAAGAACCAACAGGTACATCTCACCAGATGGAATTCCTGTAGGCCTGTGATGATCTTAATATTACATTCCTTGTGGCTTCTCCTTTAAGGAGCTCATCTCCAATCAAAACTCAAAAAGAGAATAAAAACCATACCAACAAGGTTTAAAATCTCGATCCGTGCCAAGGTTTCGATCCCAGACTGGAACGATATAGTTTCAGTATTGTATCATATCGTGCCGATATGGTTTCAGTATTTTTTATTTAAATATATAGTCATTATTAGATAAATATGTTTATTGTGTATAATTTAAAAATAAATTGTATATTGATTTTATATAAGTTCTCCGTTATTGAACAACTTAATATTGTTAGAAAAAATAATTAATTATAATTTTCTTTAAAAAAAATTGATCTATCAATAACTTGAATAAAGATTGATACATCATAATATGTTACATTACTAATACCAAAAGGAGTGGTGTGAATTAGATGAAAACATTGGTTCTTGTAACATTCTAATTAGGTCAACTCCATAGTTCTCCAACGCATAGATTAAATAATCATAATTATATAAATTAATACAGAGATGCTACTTTATATATAATAATTATATAAATTAATTATTTATTCATTTAATTAATTAATTATTAATTTAAATAATATATTTAAAATAGTAAAAAAAACAGAATATTAATTAAACAGTAAACAGTAAAAAATACAAAATAATAAAAAAATGATCAGAATATAAATCTGATTTATTGGAAATTTTAAATAAAATTTTAAAAAGTAAAAAAAGAATTTTCAAAATATAATTAATAAAATTTATTTTAAAATTTTTAATTTTAAATATATTTTTATATATATTATTGGGATAATTTAATTAGGGTTTATGAAAGTCTATTTGAAATATCACACTTAAATTGAGATTCGTTTGAATTAATTAAATAGCAGGTTTAATTTTTGGAGCATGAATGACATCGAGTGCGTCCGACGGCACCGGAGGCATCCTACGACGCCTCCGGAACGCCTCCGACCCACCTGTCGCGCGACACGTGGGCTCAATTCCTTTTGTTGCATGACGCACCTGATGATGCAGGCGAAATTGTCGCACGTGCTATGCCGGCTTCGCTCCCATGTCGGAACGGTAAAAACCATTTGTGCCGCCCAGCAGGGAACGGTATTTCAATCATTGCATGCAAGTCCATTCCAAGTCAACGAAATAGTTAACATGGCAAAATGTGTTCTTGCAGTACCAACTAATTACACTATCAAGCGCACAGATGGTATAAGGCGTGCTACAAAGTGTTCTGTGAAATTAAATACTACAAAATCCATGAATTAGACACTGTGATATAACCTTGTATATATCTCAATGGAGGATAGAATTCACGTAGCCAACTTCAATGTTGGGATAAACATGACTTGAGGATGATGTTTATATTTTAAACAATCAAAAAACAACATATATGCAACATGGAACTTCAGAAAAACAATCACAACAAACCCATTGGACTTCTATGAATAAATGATTTGGAAATAAAATGTTTTTCCTTGTCTTGTGCCAACACGTGGAACCAAAACAAGGAGCTTTGGTACCTTTTCTTTATATTGGTAGTTTGATTCTTTGAGCCCAAGTAGCAATAGTGACCCCGAAGTGAGCCCCATCACCCACTAAACCTAGTGTCTAACTCGTGTATTCTTCTGTTGAGTGCTTTGGAGGTTAAAACGAGATTTCCAATCGCCAGTTGGCTATTGGACTCACTATCTTTCTAATCAATTGCTGTCAAATCTCATTAGAAATTATAAAAGATCAGATAAGTGGCCAAAGGAAGAGAAACTACATCGTATACATGTCCCTCTTATGTGTTTGTGATAGAGGACACATTATTAACCATTCTGGTGTCCAACAATCCTATCTGAACCACCAGAATAAGTTATTACTGAGTATACACTACTGATTTACATCGTAAGATAAACAAAAAAAATGAAAAACAATTAAAATATCTGACCAATAATGTGACATTGCAATAATCAAAAATGAACTTGAGGTATATGAGCCTTGAGGATCTTGCGACAAAAAATGAACTTGAGGTATATGAGCCACTGAAATTTAAAGATGACAACAGTATAATAAAAAATGTTAAATGGGAGGCAATTAATGATCTTATAAGATTGCAAGACCAAGTTGGTGCGCTCGTAAGGGTTTAATTCCAAATAGTTAACTTTGCACTAATGCTTAAATGAAAAGAATAATGAAATGATACCCTCTTTATACGGTTTACAGTAGCCATGTAATAAGGCAAAAGATAAAATAGGCTAAATTTGATTGAGATAGTGAAAATAGAAATAATAAACTTGTAAAAAAAATCTATACCCCGAATAGTTCTATTTTATCGGACCAAGTTATCAGCAAAAGAACTATTTTTTATTTAATTTCTATATGCTTTATGTATTTTGCCATGGCTATATACTGGTTAGCTCTGACAAAATATTTAAGCTTTTCATGCAACATCAAACATCCAATGAAGCATTCTGAAATGCTTTTCCTTTCACCTGAATCTGTTGCAACTTCTGGTTTTAATGACTCTTTCCATAATTCCAAAATTCCTATCAAAACTAGGCAACACAGTGTTTAAGGGAGATTAAATAATTTTATCTACATACATTTTCTGAAATGATCTCTCTGTCTGCAAGTTGTTTGGCGACACAATTTGAATCTTATTGTTAGGAGGCCTCCATGAGGACAAAGATGTATTACTTACAGGCATCTGCATTTGTGAGAACAAGATAATAATTAATAGCAAAGTTCAAAGTTAGGATTTATGCCAGAAATGAATCAAGTAGTCATCGTCATTGACAGTGTTATACTCAAGCAAACTTTGCTTTGATCAAGCATTAGTCAATCATTCAACTATATGAGAAATAGCAAAAGCATACCTGCTCAATGTGTGAATTAGAGAGGATTTGTGTCTTAGCCGGAGCTGAACTGGTGGAGATCCTTTTCTGACTAGAATTTGGTATCATATGCTCACGGTTAAGTTCATCAACTCGACGTTGAACTTCTGGCTTTAGCGATTCTAGTTCATTCATTACAGCTAACAATTTCTATTGGAAAAATACTAATAATTATCAATTAATACTACAAAGGCTGAGAAAATACAAAATGGCCATACCAACCTCCTTAAAAGCAAGAGGAAGTGCCTGATATTCATGGTGGCAGGGTATTGTCTCACACAACAGGCTGCAACCATAAGGTTTAAGTCCAAAAATTCTTATCAAAAACCAAAAATTGTACTGTGCATCCAATTGAACTAGAAGGGAAAAACCAAAAAAGTAGAAGATTGTTGGACAGATAGTTTTCCAGCCACAATCATTGGTGGAAAAAAGCATAAAAACAGTATCTTAGTTGACAGGATTCATACCTTGAATATCTGAGAAGTATGATGTACAAATCAATGATATTTTTCTCCTCCCTATAAATTCTAGCCTGAAGATAAAAGAAAGCATTTGAATTTAGAAAGTCGCATACTGTTAAAGCACTTCATCTGACAATGAATATAGAAATAAAAAAGGCCTTGTCGAGCAAAATATAATCAAGCCCACGTCAACAGGTGGATGCCAATATGCCAAAAAATTGAAGCAGAAGCACACAGTCTACAAGCATTAGAAACCAAAAAGGCTGTAATAGACCAATTATAATCTTGGGAATCATTTGATTCTTCTATTATGTATTTTCTCTCATATATGTTCCTTGATAAATGTATTGTGTATCAATGAAGTATATGCTTTTATATTTTAGGTATAAACACAAAATTCGAAATAAAACATAACTGGCTCTTGATATTCTTAGACTAAGTTTCATGGAGTTTCGCTAAAGACATAATATCAAACCGTAGTATCTTTTATATGGATGTTATGATTCTTTCATAAGCTCATATTATTTTGGGAGAAACCTTGCACGAATGCAAAAGTTTAGTATCATCCTTAGAAAGTCAGATAGGTTTTTAGTTTTTCATTCTTTCTACATTTTGAGAATTGATAGTACCTACCCAGAAATTAGTAGGATAAAAAAACTGTAATTTTCGCAATATAGCTACTTGACAGAACATGAAAGTTCATAAAGATATCCAGCAGCAAAATTCATATCAAACGACCATCAACATTTCCATTTTTCCCCCTCTTATTTCTTATTCATAAAGGTATCTTCAAATTTCTTAAACAATAGTTCAATTGAGAAAAAAAAAATCCGTTCAAAATTCGATTTTTGTAAATAATAATAATAATATATAACGATAGTTCGAATTGAGAAAAAGGGCACAAGATTGGGATCGGAACAGGAGTCGATAAGCAAGGGAACCTGCTTGAGGAGATTATCGGCGATGCGAAAGTAGAAGGGAAGGGAGATGCGGTTGTCGACTTCCACCCTCTGAGCGAGGGCGTTGATGTCGATCGACCTCACGTAAGGCCTCATCGCCACCGTCGGCCTGCGATCGGCGCCGATCGAGGGTTTCTCCACCTCCGGTGTTCGTCGCAACAAACAGCGGAGGAATTGGTAGATGCTCCTCGCTTCCGCACCAAGTCCAACCCACGAGCAGATGTCAGTAGGAATCGCAGAAAGGCTTCAGCTCCCGATCGATTAAGCTGGGCTTTATAGTTTTACGGCAGGGCTGTATTTACCTGATCAAAGTATAATAGCCGAGATGTTGCTTGATCATGAAGTATAATAGCCGAGATGTTGCTTGATCATGAAGTATAATAGCCGAGATGTTGGGCCGGCTCGCAGAGGGCAAATGGATTGGCAATTTCCACTGCGCGTATCGTGGAAATAGAGCTATTGATAAGGAGAGTAAAAATGAGAGAGTCAATGGTAGAGTGAATGATATGACATTTAAGTAAATGATATGGTACTTTATATGTACACGTCCGATTATCGCGTGGATATCATCGGCGGCCTTCGACCGCTGTCCCAAATCAAACTATACCTTGGGGGCACGATGAACTCGTCAGAATCGCTGCATGCAAAGTCCCACGTGATTTACTCTATCATTCACTCTCCCAATCATTTTTTGTGGAAATAATACAGATGAATAATGATTGGGAAAGTGAAAATGAGAAAGTGAAAACCATAGTGAATGACGTGACACCTTGCATGCACGATCTCCGACGGGTTCATCGTGCCCCCCAGAGTATAGTTTGATTCGGGGCGGCAGCCGAAAGCCGCCGATGGTGTCCAAGCGATAATCGGATGTGTACATGTAAAGTGTCACGTCATACCACATCATTTACTATGATTTTCACTCTCTCATTTTCACTCTCTCTATCATTACTCTAATACAGATAGTAGATAATGGTAAGATATATATTTTTTAAATTTGATAAATTAATATATAAATTTTTTAATAAATAATTGATTTAAAATATTAGATTAATGTGTTGTCCATTATGAGTATTCCTTGATTAATTCATCCTAATGATAAATAAAAAATTTCCATAGAACAAGTTACTCGTTAATTGAAATATACATATTGTAATATGTACATACGCAGAATAGGAAACAAAGCATAAGAAGGTGCTTGGAAGATGATTTATTAGCCGTTATGAGTGTTTCGCGATCTGATTTATTTTGATGATAAATAAATTTTTTTTAGCAATTTACTGAATCGCATACCAAACTTTGTGAAATATCTAAATCATGTAAAATAATTTTAAAATTATCAAAGTATTTATTTTCTATTTTACCATTAATCAATCTACTGTAAAAAACATTAGAGGACTGATTAACCGTTTTCTAATAATATGTGAATTTTAATATTTAAGTAAATCATTTATTTTTTTAATTAAAGTTGATTTATGATAAAATCGGTTAATAGATCAAACGATTTCGGATTAATATTAAATTAGTTTATATATATAGTTAGTTCTCTTGATTATATTCATGCCCTTAAATATCAACTTGACATAATATATTAAGAGCAATGATTTTTTGAACACGAATGTGTTCAAAAAAATTCAAATCGGCTGATGGATCAAATGACTTCGGATTAACATGAAAAAGAAAAAATAACTAACGAGGTTTTTCTAATCTCGAGCAACTGGCCCGGCTCCACTGAAATTTTTCACCGAGTGTCAGGGTAAATCGAGAAGCACTTGCGGTGGCCACTCCAGAAGCCTAGCGTTCCAGGATTAACATGAAATTAGCTTCTATGTATTCGTCTCTTGATTATATTCATGCTCTCAAACATTAATTTGACTCAATATATTGAGAGTAGTGATATTTTTTAACACGAATTAAATTTTTGAATAATCAAATTCGTGTTTAAAAATCACTATTCTCAATATATTGAGTCAAATTGAAGTTTGAGGGCATAAATATAATCAGGAGAATTAGATGAATACATAGGAGCTAGTTTCATGTCAATCCAATGTCGTTTGATCATTAGTTGGTTTGTCCAAAACCGGCAAATGGACCAAACTAACCCGGTTGATCAACCAAACGATCTCAAATTGATATGAAACTAACTCTTATGTGTTAATCTAATTCTCCCGATTATATTCACGCCTTCAAACATCAATTTGATCCAATATATTGAGAGCAATGATTTTTTAATACAAATTTGATTGTTTGAAAAATTTAAGTCGTGTTAAAAAAATCGCTATTCTCAATATATTGAGTCAAATTGATGTTTGAGGGCATGAATATAATTAGGAGAATTAGACAAATACACAGGAGCTAATTTCATATTAATCCAAAGTCGTTTGGTCCATCAGTTGATTTTGGACAAAACCAGCTGATGGACCAAATGAACAGATTCATAGACCAAACGATCTTGAATAAATATGAATGTTAAACATGATAATTAAATTTTAAATGTTAAATCAAGAAATAACCTAGTAACATTTGTCGAATATTTTTAAAAAAATTGAAATTTTTTGAGACCTTTTTGGTAGTTATGGGGATAAATGGGAGATATGGAAGGCCTGCTTAATTATCCTAGAAATTTAGATAATTAAATTCATTTGATTTAAATTATTTCCTTTACCTAGGTTTTGCCGAACCTCTCATTCCTCGAGCCTTCTTCTCCTCCCCAACCCATGCGATCAGAGTAGCACGAGTCGAACCCTAGTTCTTCTTCGCCCGATTTCGCCCTTCCGCGAGCCTCTTTTCCCTGATCCCTATCATGACTGTGTATCATCCTCGGCCCAATGTCATCATCGCCAGAAGGGTTAGGACGCCGCAAGTGAATCAGGGTTGCTGTTCGATCGACACCGAAGCTTCTTCTCCCGATCCCCATCCTTGTTCCATTGCCGTCTGCGAAGCATGATTGTTGACCTAGTTGAGGTTGTGCATATTGGTATCACCATATTGCATTATTTGTATGATGACGACCACTGGCTCACTTGTGGTTGAGATTGGTCATCGGTCATATTTTATATATGTTGTGTCACGCTTAGCTAGAGTTGTATGCAAACATTTGATACCCCCCAAGTGTTAGGGGTCCTCACAAGTATATTTAGGATTTTATAGCTACAGTTGTTGAGTTTTTTATGCATAGTCATAGGTGTTGGGTACTTGTATCTTGTTCATCCAGCTATCCAGTGTAGCGGTAGTTAAAGTGTATACAGATCAGGTCATTACGTCATGTGTTATATATACGTTGTGTTGAGAGTGATGTATATGAGCTTTTCAGATTGCCAACCGTACATATAAGAGCTAGTTTTATAACAATTTGAGGTCGTTTGGTTGATCAATCAGCTCATTTGGTCCATTAGCTGATTTTGCCCAAAACTGACTGATGGACTAAATGACTTTGAATTAATTTGAAATTAGTACCTATGTATTTATCTATTTTTTTAATTATATTAATGTCCTCAAACATCAATTTATTTCAATATATTATGAGTAGTGATTTCTTTTAACACGAATTATGTTTTTAGAACAATCAAATCCGTATTTAAAAAATCATTACTCTCAATATATTGGGTCAAATTCATGTTTAAGGGTGTGAATATAATAAAGAGAACTAAACGAACACATAGGAGTTAGTTTCATATCTATTCGAGATCGTTTGGTCAATCAACCTGTTCGTTTGGTTCATAAGCCGATTTTGCACAAAATTGCTTAATGGACC
This sequence comes from Boesenbergia rotunda, assembly GCA_024364735.1. Taxonomy (NCBI): domain Eukaryota; kingdom Viridiplantae; phylum Streptophyta; class Magnoliopsida; order Zingiberales; family Zingiberaceae; genus Boesenbergia; species Boesenbergia rotunda. The sequence goes on from JAGFNQ010010122.1 coordinate 37,124, forward strand.
AAATGATTTCGAAATGACATGAAATCAACTCCTATGTATCTGTCTAATTCTCTTAATTATATTCATGCCCTCAAACATAAATTTGACTCAATATATTAAGAGTAATGATTTTTTGAACACGAATTAGATTTTTCAAACAATCAAATTCGTGTTTAAAAAATCATTGCTCTCAATATATTAAGTCAAATTGATGTTTGACGCCATGGATATAATCGAAAGAATTAGACGAACACATAGGAGTTAATTTCATATCTATTCGAGATCGTTTGGTCCACCAACATATTCGTTTAATCCATCAGTCGATTTTGCACAAAATCGGTTGATGAACCAAATGACTTCGAATTGATATGAAATTAGCTTCTATGTATTTGTCTAATTCTCCTAATTATATTTATGTCCTCAAACATCAATTTCACTTAATATACTGATAGTGGTAATTTTTTGAACATGAATTAAATTTTTTTGAACAATCAAATTAGTGTTTAAAAAATCAATATGAAGGTGATTGTTGGTCGGCAAGAGAGGGGTGAATTACCCCTGAAAATAAAAATTCTATCTTTTATTTATCTTAAACAAAGATGTTCATTAGTTCAGGATAAAACAAATATTAATAAAAAAACTATAACAGAAAAAGAGGCAAACAGATATTTACTTGGTTACAACCAGAATGGTTGTTAATCCAAGGCAAGTATAACGTAGATCTCCTGAATAAACTCCTTCGGGTGGAGATGCCTTTCACAAAATGAAAGCTCAGAAAAAGAATGAAAAACTACAAAGAAAATTATCTGTTGTGAATCAGTTGAATGAATAATTTGGAACTGAGTTCGGGGTCTATTTATAACCCCGGTCAATAATATCCGAATGCTGACGTGATACTATAGGGGAGCCCGAGTGCTTGAGGGCGCCTGACACGTAGCATCAGGGTTATCCGAAATGTAACATTCGTAAACGGCTAGCTGGTGGATAATTATTAGCTCTCAGGTGCCTGTATGCACAGAAGCGCTCAGGCGCCCCTCTGCATACGGGTGCCCCTATGCATAGGGGTGTCTGAGTGACTTTTAGTTAGCAACTTGCTGACCAGTCTCTAGCGGATCTTCTTGGGTGATTTTCGGGCCTTCCAGAGTTTGGCTCACCCGAACTCTCCTCCGGCCTTTTCTTCGAGCGAGCTTCCCCCCGGCTTCTCACCCCTCGGACGCCGCACGCGTCCTTCTCGCTCCACCGGCATACTCTTCTATAGACCTCCGCGTCCCTCTGATGCACCGAGCCCGTGAGCTCCCTTCTCATGTGATCCTTCTTGACCGCTGCGTCTTCCTACGCTCCTGCATACTTAGACACAGGGATTAAAAACTAACAAGACCTAATTTGACTCAATGACCACATCAAAACCAATCAGGGGTACTTACAATCTCTCCCTTTTTATATGCATTAACCCGAGTTAAGTTAGGGTAAACAAGCATAAAAATTAGAAATAAATATATGACAGTGAAAGCAGTAAAAATTTTGAAATTACGCTTACCTCTTAACTATTGGGACCGGGTGCACGTTGACATGGATGCGGGTTCGTAATTTTAAAATTAATTACGTACAGCAGAAGGTTTAGCATAAATAATTTCTCAAATTATTTAACCACACATCTAAGCATGCAATTTTATCTTGTGTAGACATGATCATATATTTAAAATTTTGCAGAAACGTAAACTAATTTACGTATTACCTCGCGTAACTCGAAGGAAGGGACGAGATCCAACCGTAAGCGTCCCTTGGAAGCTCCGCCTCTATTCGCGTCCACGCCGAGTATCTTCGAGATGACTTCGCAAAGCCACGAGTTTCGTGTTCTCGAGAACTACTAGATTCTCCGAGAACGCGACAAGAAAAACCAAGAGAGAAGTCGGAAGACTAACCACAAAAGGATGGCCGGAATCAAAATTCCGGCGAAGCAAAAGAAGAGGCTTGCGGCAAAAGGATCCTTGCGGCAAACTCTAATTCCGGCAGCACCTTCTTCCGGCAGTAGGTGGTGGTCGGCAGGGAAAGGGCAGGGGCGGCCGGCTGGTGCTCCTTCTTGGGGCTGGTTGGCGCACGGCAAGAAGGGGAGAAGAGAAGGAGAGAAAGAGAGGGAGAGAGCTTATGCCTTCATCTTTACAATTATCACCCAAGCCTTGCCTTGTGTCCTTTATATAGTGGTCTCTCAACCATCAAGCCTCTCAAATATGGAATAACTTATTCCATCATGCTAAGTTTGATTTTATATCATGGTTAAAATCATATTTTAATTCATGATAAAAAATCAATCAAGTCTCTTCTCTCCTATGGAATAAATTTCCTTATCATGGTAAATCAATCCATGATTGATTTTATAAAATAAATCAATCCATGGTTCATTTTAATTTCCATGAAAAATAAACCAAACCTTGGTTTATTATATAAAAATTTATCTTATCCATAATTTTATAAAACAAACCACATTTGGTTTATTTTATAAATTAAACCAAAAACTTGGTTCTCTCCCTTTGTTGTGGCCGGCCTATCCAAGCCAAGCCCCAATGAATTAAACTTATTTAATTCATCTATTAAGTCTTCAAAAGACTTTAGCTATTTTACGCTTCCGATGCGTCTCTGAAAAATTCAGATTCAACTTATCGTTTGGCTCAACCAAACTTAATCTCTCTTGAATGGAAAATCCAATTTTCAACTCATTTTAAATCCCTCGGATTACTCGTAGTGAGTGTGACTAAATAGGCTTTCGATTTATGTTGGCCGTCTATAATTAATCAATTATAGAACGATCATGAGTGGCACCTAGTAGTACATCATGATCCCCAATTAATCGAAAGATCAACGGTTGACCTCAGAAACAATTCTGAAACCCTTCAGCAGCTATAATGAATCGTGCCTCATTCCCTTCACCATCTTATACCCACTTGGTTCAGGACATGGTCTATGTGTGTCAGTCCCCACTAGGCTGACTACGTCACACCTAGCCCAAGTAACGTTTTCTCGTCCTACGGATTCTAATTACTCTCATGTATTTAAGAGATTCATACTCTGAACATGTAATGCTCTGGCCAGAGGCTTCGAGTAACAATCCGATAATAGGTCTCGGGTATACATCTCCTCGCAAGGAGTGGTCAATCCTTTGTAGGTTGTTCAAACATCTTCGGGCACTTCGGCTTATACCCAATCATCCTGGGTCCACACCTCCTTGGAGATGCTTGCTTAAGATGTCAAAGTATAAGTCTCCATGACCAAGATAACTTGAACACCGCAAGTCAAAGGAACATCGCACTTAAGCTGCAGTAAGAACTTCACTGACATATCTATATGTAGACTACCATATGAAGTTTTACAGTCAGTCACTCCAATGAACTAGTTCCCTTAATTAGCATTCATGTTTATCTCCGGACATCTCAATGTCACCAGCCAGTGAGAATCAGCTGATTAGAGAATAACTCATGCTAGTCTCAACAGAATTGATAGTGCCCGTATTTATCAATTCATCGACTAGGGACAATTTCAATACTTCACAATTGCACATGTAGAGATAATCACTAGTTGTGAATTCATCACAAATTCTCTCATGCTGTGAATTGTATTGCGGACATTCAGTAAATGAGTTTAAGATCTCAATCAAATACACAAACATGTATACTCAAATAGTGAATATTCATTTATTAAAATAAATGATTACAATCTTAAGACGATTGCCTTAGGACACTTCTCTCATATCACTAACATTAACTTAATTATATGTCTTCCCCTTTGATCACATCAAAAAAAAAAAGTTAAGGGAAATACTTACATGAATTTATAAAAAAATTAATCTAACACTCAAAATTTTCGAAACTTTTGGAGAAGATTTCTAACATAATAATTAATTTCTAGAAAATTCAATTTTTCAAATTTTGATTGAAAATTAATTTTTTAAAATATAAAATCTAATTTTAGAAAAGAGAAAACAATTTTCTATCATTTTGAAAATAACATTTTGAATTTAATGTTGATAATTTAAAAAAATAATTTTAAATTTTGATTTCAACATCAAAAAAATTTTGAAAATTTTTCTCAAGGCTTCGACAATAATTTTCAGATCCCAAAAACTTTGGCTTCGACAATAATTTTCAGATCCCAAAAACTTTGAAAATCAAATTTGATGAAATTAATGTTTTAAAAATTTTAAATTTAAAAATATATTTTCGAATAAAAAATCATAATAAATCCATTTATCTATTAAAAATTTCGAAAACTTTTCTATGAATAGAACAAAGCAATTTCTATCATTAAAAAATCTTAAACTAATTTTTCTACAAATAAAAATTATTAATCAGATCAAGTATTAATTACAAAAAAAAATCGTAAAAAAAATCCTTAACAGTTTAAGACAGATTTAGGGACCCAATATAAGTTCTTTCTTACTGGATTAACCTAAAATTTAGATAAAACATAAGCCCTAGGATTTTTTACAATTTGAGCTTTATGAAATTTAAAATATCAATTATGTTTGCCATAATATCTAATTTTTAAATTTCGAGAACAATTTGAACATACATAGTTATTTTGTAATTTTTCAATTTGAAGTTTCAAATTTTCATTTTCACATTTTACCTTATCATATATTTTTAATGGGCACGAAGAAGATAATTTTCTTTTTAATTCTATATTTTTTTTCAATATGTCACTTGGACTTTTTATCCTCCGTACCTGTATCCTGCATTTTCACAATGCAACATCAAATGCAACAATAAATCTAACTTAAACCTTTTCCCAAACATCAAAACTCAAGGTACCTAGATTGCTCCAACACAATGTTCACAAACGCCTAGCTGGTGGATAATTATTGGCTCTCAAGCGCCCCTATGCATATGGGTGCCCGAGAGCCCGGCGCCCCTATGCATAGGAGCGCCTGAATGACTTTTGGTCAGCAACTTACTGACCAATTTACAGCGGGTTTTCTTAGGTGATTTCCAGGCCTTCCAGAGTTAAGCTCACCCGAACCCTCCTTCGGTCTTCTCCTTGAGCGAACTTCCTTTTGTCTTCTCGTTCGTTAGATGTCGCGCGCGTCATTCTCGCTCCATCGGCATACTCTTTCATAGACCTTCACATCTCTCAGATGCACTGAGCCCGTCGGCTCCCTTCCAGTGTCATCCTCCTCAACTGCTGCGTCTTCCGCTCGACTTCCTGCGCTCCTAAGTTCTTGCACACTTAGTCATAGGGATTCAAAACCAACAGAACCTAACTTGATTCGGTTGACCACATCAAAATCAACTTGGGGTACTTACACAATACTCTCAATATATTGACTCAAATTGATGTTTGAGGGCGTGGATATAATCAAGAAAATTAGACGAACATATAAAAATTAGTTTCATATCAATTTGAGATCGTTTGGTCCATTAATCGGTTAGTTTAGTCCATCAGTCGATTTTAGGCAAAATCGGCTAATGGGTCAAACGATCTTGGATTGACATGAAATTATCTCCTATGTATTCATCTAATTCTTCGGATTATATATATGCCCTCAAACTTCAATTTGATTCAATATATTGAAAGTAGTGATTTTTTAAACACGAATTTGATTGTTCGAAAAATCTGATTCGTGTTCAAAAAATCACTACTCTTAATATATTACGTCAAATTAATGTTTGAGAGCATAGATATAATCAAGAGAATTAGATGAATATATAAAAGCTACTTTCATGACAATCCGAAGTCGTTTGGTCTATCAATCAGTTTGAATTTTTTTAACACATTCGTTTTTAAAAAAAGAGCAATGATAGGGAGAGTGAAAATGGGAGAGTGAAAATCATAGTGAATGATGTGGCATGACGTAACACTTTACATACACACGTCCAATTATCTCTTGGACACCATCGGCGGCCTTCGGCCGCCGCCCCGAATCAAACTATACCCTGGGAGGCACGGTGAACCCATTGGAGATCGTGCATGCAAGATGCCACGTCATTCACTATGATTTTCACTCTCCCATTTTGACTCTCCCGATCATTATTCTTAAAAAAAATATTACTCTTAATATATTGGGTCAAATTAATGTTTGAGGACCTGAATATAATTAAGAGAACTAATTATACATATAAGAACTAATTTAATATCAATTCAAAATCGTTTGATCTATTAATTGATTTTATCTAAAATTAATTTTAATTAAAAAAAATCAATCGGTCGATTCAGGTTTTTTTTACCGATCGACTAATTAGGGTCAAAATAGAAAATAAATATAATAATTTTAAAATTACCCTATATAATTTGGATAGTACGTGAAGTTTGATAGGCAGTTTAGTAAATTACTAAAAAAAAATCGATAGAATCGAATCAATCACCCAATAATTGAAATATACATATATACTGTAATATGTAATACGCAAAATAGGAAACAAACAAAGCACAAGAAGATACTTGGAAGATATTGATTATAAACACATCAACACACACGTGAGTGGGACAATAATTATCTTAAAAATAAAGAGAAAGGATTTATCCTTTATCTTGATCTTTTTATTTACCTAAAAGGATGTCTTCTATGGTCGATCTCATAATTAGATATATAAAAATAAATTATGTGGATTATTTTATCTTAATACAGTAGTCATTTGTGTGAGAGAAATTAGACATCTAAGGAAATATTTTGTATTAGTTAAGATTGATCCTAAGATTTATTAGAATAAATACTTATACATATATTAATTACGTCAATCCATAAAACATAAAAAAGGGTGTGTTAGGTAGTAAAAGATGAGTCGTTCGTTCTCAACGTCTCTTCCAATCCGTCTTAGAGTCAACATAGAAGAGGTAAATCATAGGAACTATTAGTTGAAATACTGAGGCTAGTGCATGGGGAGGACAGACATATTGACTTTGTCAAATTTTGACTTTCAGATTTTAAAATGACAATATCGCAAGTGTTGATCATTAGTCTATTCCGTGAGTACATCTAAAAGGGTGTGTTATGATTAACGAGGTTTTTTCAACCAACCTCGGGCGACCGGCCCGGCCACGGAAGTTTCCCACCGGCCGCCAGGGTTAAAAAATTTAATGGGTAAACTTTTTATAGTGACTCGCCCCACCGTCGAAACGGTCCCCTTTATCAGAAAGAGTAATGATTGGGACAGTGAATTTGGGACAGTGAATGACGTACAATTAATGTGTACACGTTCGATCGCCGATCGGACACCGCCGATGGCCTCTGATTATCGTCCTGAATCAAACTATACCTTCGGAGGACGGTAAACTCGTCAGGATCGCCGGCAACGGTGAACCTATCGAAATCGACGGTCAATGATGCGAGATCGCAATTGCGGCGATCCCCGACGGGTTCACCGTGCCCCCAGGGTATAGTTTGGTTCGGGGCGGCGGCCGAAGGTCGCCGGTAGTGTCCGATCGGCGATCAGACGTGTACACAATAATTGCCAAGTCATTCACTGTCCCAAATTCACTGTCCCTATCATTACTCCATCAGAAACCCCCTTCCAAGATTTCTGGAGGCATAGTACCACTGATTGATAAGAGCATAATTATTAAAATAATATCGAGCATATTATTGAAATAATATCTCAGTCAATAAATATTAGTCGCTAACAGGACTCGAACCCGAAACTTCAGGCAACAATGTCTCCATGTTTACCATTTGGACTAAGACACTTTGACATCTAAAAGGGTGTGTTAAAAAAAAATGATGAACCAGGACAAATTGAACCTGGGGTGACCGGCCCGGCCCCACGGAAGTTTCCCACCGGTCATCAGGGTAAATCAGGAAGCGCTCGCGGTGGCCAGTCTAGAAGCCCAGCGTCCTAGGGTTCGCGCCCCATTTAGAGGAAAAATTCCTGCAAAATACGCCGTAGTTGGGGATTGAACCGCAAATGCCTGGATTAACGACTAGTGACCTTACCACTGCGCCATATGATGAATCAGGCATTTGCTAACGACTAGTGACCTTAATCTTAATGTAAGTTGGTGATGATTGACCTGTAGAGTGCATTTGCTAACTAGAATGAGTAGATGGATTAATCAATTTCATAACCGATGTCTCTCTAGTAATAATGACCCTAGTAAATTAAGTCAATTTGATAAGATAACTAGCTCACCGCCTGACCAAAGAATGTTGCATTGTCAAATGACACAGGATTTTCAATCCTAGTAGGAAAAGGAGGGAAACGAATATTCAATTTAAAGTGAGTAAACAGAATTCCATACTCAATCTCATAGATATATATAGAATTGAAAGTCATATTCGATGAAAGTCGTATGTATGACTTAGAGGGAGATCTTTCATATCTTTCGAGATCCATCCTATAATATGGGGTCAAAAAGTCAACAAGTCAAGATGATATGGATCACCCCTTCTTCTTGCGTCAAAGATCTTATCATTTCCGATAATAATTTTAAGATGATATTTACGATCATGGTAATTGTAGGGCTACCTCTTTTCCTCCTTCACGCTGTGATCTCGTATCCTTTCCCTTCTTCGTCGATGATACGGACATCATTTTCCTTTCTAATATATCTTTATTCGATCTTCCTCTTTCTTATAAGAATAGAAAATATAGGTTTCCTTTTTTTGCAAAGCAAAATGATAATCTTAATTTTTAAGTATAAATTTTTTTAAAAAAATATATAAAATAAAAAATGACCATCTTCAATTAATACTATTAGTAAATCATTATCATATAAATATATTAACGTCGTTATTACATTAGATCGTTTTAATGATTATAGATAAAATGCATTCACATTTATTGTGATTTTTATCAAAAAAAGTTACAAATAAAATCAATAAAATCAAATTTTTGAGAAAAATATATAATTAAAATTAGAAACAAATAATTTGGTGAGAATGAAATTAATGAAGTAAATTTTTTTACTTACGAATCTTTTAAAATTAATTATTTCAATTATATTATTGATCATGAATTATTTCTTCACTTGTTTGAATAATTTAAGATATAGAAAATAATTTTGATTGTTTGTATGAGGTAGAAAAGTTAAGGGAGTATTTAGTTTATAGATTTTTTTATTTTCATTTTCTAAGAAAATAAAAAATATTGTTTGGTTATCAATTTTCATATTTATTTTCTAAACAAGGAGATATCATTTTATGAAAAAAAATAGAAAATGCCACAAAATCATTTTCTAAAAAAGAAAAACAATAATTTTTTGAAATAAAAAATAAAAAATTTACAAACCAAATGATCTCTTTTAATGATGTTTTCCGCAAGAAAAAATATTTGAACCTTGAGTTTTTTCAAAAAATATGACATGTTATCTATAATTATGGTTTAGATTAATTTTTAAAATTAAAAGTTTTAAAAGAAATAATAAACACAAAATTAAAAAACAACACTTGAGATGTTAAATTTTATTAAAAAAATAATTTTTTTCCTCTTACATAGATAATTTATAAAATACTACTTACAATACATTTTAAATAACATCTCAAGATTAATATAGTTTCAATATTTTTTTTTAAAAATTAAAATTAATAAAATATTATTTACCTTCAATAATATCTTAAGAAATATTAAATCATTTAACAATTTTATCGATCAAAATATTTATTATCCAAATTTAAATATAAAATTTTAATTAATAATTTTACATCTTAAAAAAATAAAAAAACTAAATTTTATAGAAAAATTTATTTTATAAATTTATATTTTTAAAAAATTAATGGTTTTATTATTATTTTTTATTTTTTATTTTTGCCTATGGCGCCTATAATGGTTGAGACGCTATGATGGATAACATTGAACTTCTTTAGGATCTGATCAAAGTATGCTCTTGCCCTTGGGCATAACTTAGCTGATTATCACATAAAAAGTTTGCATAATTGAGAAAGAGTCGAATTCCGACAAAGTCCGAAGAATTATCTCACATAATGGTGGAGACAAGAAATGTGTAGCCTCCGGGCTCATCAAACTAAAAAAAAAAAAAACTACCGGACTACTCTGTCTCTTTTCTACCCGGCTAACTTCCTCTCTCGCGCGCGTATTTTTTCTTTTTCCATAAAAAATTCAATCGATTTCTTCGTCGTCGGCCTTAAGCCTCGAGCTATAGCCCGGGTAGGCCCAGGCAAATGTTTCAGTGGGACATCTCCATCTGAGATCGATGTATGATTTTTTGCTACTAGGATGAGTACTCCCAGGCAAATGTTTCATTGATGCATGGAGAGGGACTTTTTATATAAGAATTACATCCTCGACAACCGATTCTACAATGCATATATAGTTTGATGATGACGGCTAAAGTTTTATTTGCGTTTCTCAACAAAAGATACAAAGCAAAGGATACTGACTTGAAAAACATTCAACATTATCAAATTCTTAAACTTCAAATTAAATGACGGACTCTAGACCCACGATGAGTTAAGTTCAAGAGTTACAATTCTATAAGGGATTATTGTGAGGGTATAAATATTGTGAATCTTTTTAGGTGGTTATGATATTTGAGAAGTTACCACCGATGTGGAAGATCTATACAAGCACAATGCAAAGAGATGGAACCCAAAAACCTCATAGTCCAACTCCAAGGAGAGGAGGGTAACTAAGATATTTCAGAAAGACCCAAAAAAAGCCTCCAATGGAGGGACGAGCATAACTTGGTTGAGCTAGCAAGAAGAAGAGGGAGCTTATGCTCAATACCCTAAAATCTGTTGGCCCAGACCAAAGAATAAAGCACCCAAGAACCACACCGATATGCAAGAGGAACAAAAAAGGAAAACGAAGAAACCGAAAAACGAAAGAAGAACGAACGAATTTATTTTCTGGAAGAAACAAACTTACAATAAAACTGAGACTTTGTTTCACATGCCTCTAGGACCCTTTAAATACACCACGAACAAGACTTAGTCATAACTTATCCCATTAAAATAGGAATAAAAATAGGGAGACTAATTCTCTAGTTATCCTATTAAGATAGGAAAGGCTAATCCAAGACTAAGTCATCTAATCAAATTCTAAGCCATAAAAATTATCAACATAAAATAAAATTAAAATTAAAATGTCTGGATTAATTTATTTTCTCACATTACTCCCCCTAATCCAGACATGGCTGTAAATCACGGACACCGAGTAGTTGTCGCATGTCAGCTAACTTCACTCCTGACATTCTCCCCCACCATGGTGGAAACCTCTGTAACTGCATTTTGTATTGTAGTTTCTCCAGACAGTTTGGGATGCTGAAGAGCATCATGTGAAGCATTGCCATCTTCCACTTCCAATGTAACCAATCCAGCAACACGACCCAAACCTGGCTGGGGACATGTATGAAGATAAGACAACACAACACCATGTGAAGATGACGATAATGCATAACCTCTTCAAAGTCGATGTCTTGTCATTGTACATAACCATTTGCAACTAATCTTGCTTTGTGCTTAACAACTTTCCCATCGGAATCTTTCTTCAATTTGAACACCCAGTTCAGACCGATAGGTTTGCGGCCTAATGGGAGTTCAGTTAGCGTCCAGGTCTTGTTTATCTCAATAGATTTCAAGTCTTCCTCCATTGCTTCATACCAACAAGCCTCAGTTGCAGCTTCTTGATAATTTGTTGGCTCATCAGACACCACCATCATCAGCTCTTCCTCTTCTTCATCAATACCAACCACTTCCTCAGTGTTGGCGTAGATATCGACAAGGGACCTATAGCGGACTGACCCTTCATAAGAATCAGGCGTGTTTGTTACCGGAGGCGAGGTAGTTGCATGGACGTTCGATGATGGTGTAGATGGACTCGAGTTCAATGATGGAGTAGATGGACTTGATGCTCTTGTCATGGGTACCACGGCTGCTGCTGATGGTATGACATTTTCCGCCCCTGCCTCAACGTCTGCTGCAACAATCGCCTCGTCGGTGTAAAGCGGATCCAGCATCATAAAACTCGGCAAGTTTTCTTCATTGTTAGCACCTGCATTCCATGTCCATTCAGAATTTTCTTGAAATATGACATTTCTACTTACTTGTAGCTTGCCATGGCTTGGATCAAACAACCGATGAGCTTTGCAACCTTCTTCGACACCCAAGTATACCATGGGTGAGCTTCTGTCGTCAAGTTTCTTCAGATGAGAGGTTGTGTTTTTCACATATGCAACACAACCGAACACTCTCAAGTGGGCGACATGTGGCTTCCTCCCCGTCCAAGCTTCAAATGGGGTACGCTCTCCTAGCGCCTTAGTTGGGAGACGATTCAGCAGATAAACAGCATGTCTAACCGCTTCTCCCCAGAACCTCGCCGGCATATGTGTACCCTTGAGGAGCGATCTTGCCATGGCCATCACAGTGCGATTGCGGCGCTCCACGACACCATTCTGTTGAGGGGTGTAGGGAGCCGTGAGGTGCCGCTCGATTCCTTCATTTTCATAGAATCGAGTAAACTCCGTGGATAGAAACTCGCCGCCTCGATCTGTCCGGAGTGTTCTGATCTTGTACTCAGTCTTGTTCTCTGTCAGGAATTTGAACTTCTTGAATGCCTGGAATGCATCACTCTTTGCTGCCAATGCAAACACCCACATCCACCTAGTGAAATCATCCACAATTAGAAGAAAATATTTGTTACCGGCAAGTGTACATGGTGAGATTGGCCCGCAAATATCAGCATGGAGAAGTTCTAACGGCTTCTTTGCTCTAAAGTTTGCTTGGTACGGGAACGGCAATCTTGCATGCTTGGCGATCACACACACCTCGCAAAGCTTGTTCGGCTGGGGCAGTAGTGGCATATCAACCGCCAATTTCTTCTCCCCCAATAGCTTCAAGTCATGGAAATTGACATGCCCGAGCCTTGCATGCCATAACCAGGTTGGATCTTCTAGGCTTGCCAGGAGACAGGCTTGCTTGAGTGTCTTCAAGGTTATCTTGTACAAGCGATTTTGTGTTCGCTTTACCAGCATCAAGAGCTTCCTGCTCTCATCAATCACCTTCATGGTATCTCCTTCCATGTGCACCTCGTTCCCAGTTTCTGTCAATTGACCAAGACTGATGATATTACTACAAAGTTTTGGAATGTAGTATACCTCATGGAGAACCTTCTGATCGCCGTTCTTGCATTCGAACACAACCGTTCCTTTGCCCATGATCTCTATGGTTGATCCATCGCCAAACCTCACCCTCCCGGTGATGGTTTCATCTAATTCTTGAAACTTCTCGCGATGGCCAGTCATGTGGTTGCTGGCACCGTTGTCAAGGTACCAAATGTCTTTATCTTCTCCTTTCTTCACGCTGCGATACATCTCCGGTAGGAACCTTTCTTCACTGAGCAAAATGATATCTTGCCGCTGACACCTTGCGTGAAACTCCTCATGGGACACGGTCATCATCAGTGCTGGTTCTTCCTTGGTGGCGCAAGTGAGGTGAGCCTCATCATCTCGACGCTTGCTGTAGCATTCGGACGCATAATGCCCCATCTTCTCGCAATTGAAACACTTTATGTGTTTCTTGTCACGAGTATTATTGTTGTTGCTGCTAGTGCCTCCTGCACTGTCTTGTCGCTGCGTACCACGACCGCGCCCTCGCCCACGCCACTTGCCGCGATTAGGGCCGCTGGACCCCCGCCCCTTGCCTTCTGACGAAGTGTCCACGTTACTCCCTTTTTGCCGCTTTTGCCATTCGGCATAAGTAAGTAGGAGTTCACCTTCAGTGCCGTTGGTATTGCCGCGCAATTGTAGTGTTCGTTCCTCGTATGCCTTCAGTCGCCCAATAGTCTCCTCTAATGGCATAGTCTCGAGGTCGTGGAACTGCTCAATACCAGCAACAATAGGGAAGAATTTATCAGGGACAGAATCGAGTAACTTCTTTACCAACGAGGAATCTTCAAGCGTGGCACCGAGAGTGGAGAACTTGCTACTCAGGGCGCTGAGTTTGCCAGCAAATTCATCAATAGTATCGGTCTCCTTCATCCGGAGGGCGTCAAACTCGCTCTTCAACGTTTGTACGCGTGCCTTCTTCACCCGATCACTACCAAGGTACCTCATCTTGAGGCTGTCCCAGACTTCCTTCGCCGTCTTCTTGTTTGCAATCTGGAGAAGGATGTCTTCGGGGACACACTGCAAGATGTATGCACGCGCCTTCTTGTCCTTTTTTGCATCCACCTGGGCTTCTTTCTCTGGCTCCACCGCCTCCCAGACTCCCTGGGCATCGAGAATTGCCTCTGTCTTTATTGCCCACACAGTATAATTGTGAGGGTTTAGCATCGGATAGGGAAATGACACTCCGCCATTCTCCTTCGCTACAATGCTCGACATTTTTGTGGAAGCGAGGATTCTTGGCTGCTCTATACTACCAAAGCTCTGATACCAATTGTTGGCCCAGACCAAAGAATAGAGCACCCAAGAACCACACCGATATGCAAGAGGAACAAAAAAGGAAAACGAAGAAACCGAAAAACGAAAGAAGAACGAACGAATTTATTTTCTGGAAGAAACAAACTTACAATAAAACTGAGACTTTGTTTCACATGCCTCTAGGACCCTTTAAATACACCACGAACAAGACTTAGTCATAACTTATCCCATTAAAATAGGAATAAAAATAGGGAGACTAATTCTCTAGTTATCCTATTAAGATAGGAAAGGCTAATCCAAGACTAAGTCATCTAATCAAATTCTAAGCCATAAAAATTATCAACATAAAATAAAATTAAAATTAAAATGTCTGGACTAATTTATTTTCTCACAAAATCAGTACACAACAGCAAGATAGACTTGCTCCGAGTCTTATGATTAATGGCATGACCATTTAGGAATATATCAATTGTCATATTATTCCTCACAAATTATGAAAATGGATTATTAACAAAAATTAAGTTTGGCTTAAGGCATAAGCCCAAGCATTAATCTATGGATCTGCAAGATGGTAAATATTGTATCTTAGAGGGATGATACCCTCAACCTAACCTCCAACATGGTTCTCCTCTTCTCACTCACCTGTGAATGATTGTTGCCTTGGCAGATATTTTACAATGAAATTGCATCCTAAATGATTTTTCAGAGAGTAATTATTATGTAACATTACCGTATGAAACCAACAACAGCAAAAGCTAAGCAATTCTACGACCTAAATCTTTACTGCATCTCAAGTCCTGTTATTCCACTCGACAGATTCATATAAATTTGCTTTTACAACAGTACATAAAAAAGAGTTCCAAGGAAGTCACTATCCCAAGGGTTGCAAGCTAAAAGAAGAGGCCTAGAGGCTGTTGAAAGATGAAGCCTCATTGCCATATGCTTGAGAGTCGAAACACACTACAAGTCGCTAAAACATCTCAGATTTCCATCTGAGTTGAGAATTAATATTAACCGAACCATTTGAAGAGCAGACCCCCGTGGGCAGCAAAGAAGGGGGCAAGCACGAGGGACTCAACAGCCATGAGCTTGATCAAGATGTTGAGGGAGGGGCCAGATGTGTCCTTGAGAGGATCTCCTATCGTGTCCCCAATTACAGCAGCCTTGTGGGCATCAGAACCCTTTGGACCCAGTGACTTGGCATGCTCAGAAACACCTGCCTGTTAACAACAACGAGGAGGAGTCTCAATGTCACTTGTTTAGAATTGCGTGACAGATTAATGGGTACCTCTATGTATTTCTTTGCATTATCCCAAGCACCACCAGTGTTTGAAGCTGAGATAGCAACCTGCATAGAGACGAAGTCATAATGCAAGGGCAGGAAACAATAAGATCACAATTTGACAAATAGATATAGTGAACCAAAGAAAACAATTCAATGATCTAATGTATAACCTGCACACCGGAAACCAGTGCACCAGCAAGAACCCCAGAGAGGGTCTCCACCCCAAAGAAGATTCCCGTAATCAAAGGGGTGAGCATAACGAGAGCACCGGGTGGAATCATCTCCCTCAGTGAGGCATCGGTTGAGATCTTGACGCAGGTGGCATAGTCCGGCTGGGTGGTGCCTTCCATCAGGCCTGGAATGGTGTTGAATTGCCGCCGGACTTCCTCCACCATCTTGAGTGCTGCACTGCCCACGCTCCTCATGGTCATGGCGGAGAACCAATAGGGAAGCATGGCTCCCGCCACGAGTCCTATGATTACCTTTGGGGTCAATACATTGACTGCGTCAATGCCTGACCTGCTGACAAAGGCTCCATACAAGGAAAGAGACACGAGAGCTGCTGATCCGATGGCAAATCCCTGGTTTGGAAGTGTTATTTTAGCACGTTAAAGAACTGAATAGGTGACATTAATAAAATTGACAGGGATACGTTCCATCTTATTTCATTGACATTAGTAATCTTCTAATTAATGTTATCTGAAGTAGGTTTAAGTAGCTTGTTAGTGTTTTTTTTTAAGTTGAGATCACATATCTAATTTACATCAAGTAATTCTAAGAGTTAATCTTAGGGTGACCAGCCTGTTCTAAGAATATTTTTTATCGACTATCAGGATAAATCGAAAAATGTTCATACTAGATTGCTCAACAACTAAGGAAACTCATTTGTTAATTATCTAAAACGAGGACTCAATCATTAGATATATGAAAAAATAAATATAAGTACAAAATAAGTAGATTGATGTATTGACCGTGGCAACAAAATAAATATATTGTTCCATCTTATTTGTTAATTCTCCAAACCAAGGCAACCAAGTAATTTACCCACCTCTATCTCACATATGATCAATAAATATAAGTACAAAATAAGTAGATTGATGTGTTGACCATGATCTTTCTAAAAGAAGGTAGGTTGGTAGTTCAGTTAGGTAGTTCATGTAGAAGACCAAAAGGTTATGTTTAGATCACGGGGAAATTTTCTTAAACTCCCCAATCTCAAACTCAACTTTGTATGCAGTCCCCATTTAAAGTTTTCTTTGCATGCAGTCTCTGATGGGATTGACAAGACAGTTCTGTGAGTATATTATTCGAAGAAAGTTGAGTATAAAAGTTAAAAATTTGAGTATGTAAGGTTGCATCCACCACATCAAAAAATTGTGTACTCAATTTTCACTCTTTTATACTCACTTTTCACTCTTTTATACTCATTTTTCACTAATATATAATCAATTTTCACTCTTTTATACTCAATCCATCAGGGAGTAAATGCAAAGAATTTATCAAATGAGGAGTGAAAGCAAAAAAGATCAAATGGGGATTGGGGAGTTTTCTGCAATTTACCGTTAGATCACAAATATAAATATTTTCCCTCAAATTTAAAATGTAATATCTGTATGCATATTTGAGTTATAATATGGGAAATTTTGCTTAAACTCCCCAATCTCAAACCCACCTTTGCATGCAGTCCCCATACAATCTTTTCTATGCATGCAGTCCCTGATGGGATTGACAAGACAACTTTGTCAGTATTATTTGAAGAAAGTTGAGTATAAAAATTAGAAATTTGAGTATGTAAGGTTGCATCCACCACATCAAGAAATTGTATACTCAATTTTCACTCTTTTATACTTAAATTTTTACAATGTATATTCAATTTTCACTCTTTTATACTCAATCCATCAGGGAGTGAATGCAAAGGATTTATCAAATGGGGAGTGCATGCAAAGATCAATGGAGATTGGAGAGTTTTCTGCAATTTACAGTTATAATATCCATATTGCATTAACTTATGCATATTAAATTGAAGATGTAATATTGTTAACATGTTGGTATTAAGGTCTTAATTAATGAAAAATTTTAGTTTGCTATGAGACCTAGGCACAACCCATGGAGACCTTAGCTCTAACACTTAAAAGAAACAGCTTGTTACTATGTGAAGTAGAAAGAGGAAGCTTTAATTACGTTGCTACGAAATTGGTAGGCTATTTCTTGTTACCTTGCCAATGGCAGCAGTGGTGTTGCCTGCAGCATCTAAAGCATCAGTTCTCTTACGAATAATGTGACTCATCCCAGCCATCTCAGCAATTCCACCGGCATTGTCACTTATGGGTCCATAAGCATCGATGGCGAGGCCAGTGGCTATTGTGCTAAGCATTCCTAAAGCTGCAACAGCAACTCCATACATGGAAGCCAAGCTGAAGCTAACAAAAATGGCCACAACAATGGCAAATATGGGGATGATGACTGATTTATATCCCAAAGCCAGACCAAAGATGACATTAGTGGCTGCGCCTGTTCGACAAGAATCTGCAACAGCCTGAACTGGTCTGCAAAATTCATTTAGCTTTTAGTGAAAATAGCAAAAAAATATACATATTAGAGTAAATATTTAGCAAGTTCTGAAAACAATTCGTACTCATAATTTGAAAAGAAAAAAAAAGAAGTTAACTCACTTGTATGTATTACTTGTAAAATACTCAGTGCTGTAACCAATAATGAGACCTGCCCAGAGCCCCACCGATACACAGAAGAAAAGGTGCCTGATACAAGCAACAGCCAAATTTAATTGAGAAGAGAAAAGAACAACGAAGAAAGATAAACGTGATAAAGAATGAGTTACAATCCAGCTGCAGAGCAAAAATTAGAGTATAAAACTGTTCTAGATTCTAATAAAACAGCATGGCCCAAGTAATAATAACAAGAACTCACCAATTCTTCACAGTCTTCTGGTTACCAAAATCGTAAATAGTGAACTTAGATGGCAGTGAAACAAAGCTAACAATGGCAATTCCTCCAGTCATGAGAGCCGTGGAGATGATCAATTGCCATTTCAATGCAGGTTCTATCTGCTTAACATCTTTGATCTCAACTAAGTCGGTGGCAAACAGGGTGGTGAGCAAACAAACAACGATGCCCATTGAGCTGATCAGCAGAGGGTAAGACATTGCTGAGAAGTTATGAGTTTGGCCAAACGAAGAGATTGCACCCATAAAAAGCGCGGCACAAGATGACTCTGCGTAAGATCCAAACAAATCAGCGCCCATGCCTGCAATATCTCCGACATTGTCACCCACATTGTCAGCAATCACCTGCATATAAGGGCACAAATCCTGATTAGAACACTACAAGAAAAACTGTAAGGTCATTGTAAGCTTGGAATGCTAGGATATGATTTATCACTCATTTTCATATTAAAAAGGGTTGTTACTCCTAAATGATCTACCAAGAATTACTACGCAAGGCCTAAACGAAAATGTACGTGTAGAAATTTACTGCTGGATTTCTTGGATCATCTTCAGGAATATTCCTTTCAACTTTGCCAACAAGATCAGCACCAACATCTGCTGCTTTAGTGTATATACCTCCTCCAACTCTACCAAAGAGCGCCACTGAGGAACCACCTAGCCCATAACCTGTAATTGACTCATAGAGGCCTTCCCAATCATCCCCATAGTATATCTTGAATAAATTGATTGTGATATATAAAACAAGGAGCGCACTGGATGCAAGAAGGAAACCCATGACAGCACCAGACCTGAAAGCTGCAGAAAAAGCTTTTCCAACACCTTTTCTTGCTTCCAGTGTTGTCCTGGCGTTAGCATAAGTTGCAATTTTCATCCCAAGAAAACCCGAAAGAACTGAAGTTAGAGCGCCAAGAAGGAAAGCCAATGTGCTGAATACAGCATTTGCCAAGGACGATTTGCACATCTGATTCTTGTTGTAGTGACAGGGCTGAGACTGAGTGCTATAGGTTCTCACCGATCCAAGGAAGAGAAATATTACAATAGCAAAAACAAGCATGAAAACTCCAAGATACTTGTATTCAGTGATGAGAAATGAAGTAGCCCCTGTAGGAACAATGGCATTACTAATTATCAGAAAGACAACAAAAGGACTAAGGCACTAACTAGCAAATAGTTGTGTGCCCTACTAAGATGCCTGCAAAGCAGACAATTACAAGATAAGCACAACATATATGCATTAAATTGTTATTGCATGAATGTTGTGGTTAGCAGCAAAAGGAGGAAAATGCATTTTGGATACCAAACTTGATATTAAATTGACGATTCTGATACCAAGCTTTAAAAGACTTTTTTAGTCCAAAAGTTAAAACTTTATTTTTATTTTAGTCTAGGGTTCACATTCTCAATTGGGTTATAGTATTGAAGCTAAAAAAAAATAAAAATCGAAAACCCCTAGGATTCACATTCGCAATTGGTTATAGTGTTCAAGCTAAAAAAAAATTAAAAATCAAAAACCCCTAGGGTTCACCTTCCTAATTGGGTTATAGTGTTCAAGCTAAAAAAAAATTAAAAATCGAAAACCCCTAGGGTTCACTTTCCCAATTGAGTTATAGTGTTCAATCATAATTTTTTATAAAAAAAAAGAGACTTGAGATGTCTTCCATTGCATGGTATTAAAATTGTTACTTTTAAGATTTAGGACTAAGAAAAGGTAAACGATCAACTTTGGGACTATAAAAGTCTTTTCAAAAGTTTGGTATCAAAATCGCCAATTTAGTATCAAGTTTCGGACATAAAGAGTATGTGCTCAGCAGCAAAAGCATTGAGTAACTGATGAGTGATAAATTTTCCAACAATCTTTGAGCCAATACTAACTATGGCTGTTGAAAGATAATTTTACTTCTACTTGTTGCTGTTGTAGTTTTTTTCTTTTTTGAATAACCATTTAGTCTCAATTCTTGCTTCAAGTACCGCGTAGACTTTCTAGGAACTAATTCTTTCGGTACAAATCTATAAAAATTCACTGTTTTGTGTAACTTGGTATTCACTATGATAAGAAAATGCTATTATATCTGATTGATCAATGCTAAATCTGAAGAATGTATAAGGGGCATTAAACTGTGTATGAAACTTTTATTTTCTTTTACCTGTACATACAATCTCTACATATGCTGAATATATATATATATATATATATATATATATATAAGCTAAAGAATAAAAAAAAACCAGAAACAAAATTATTCAAATTAGACATGATAGTCACATGGAACTAAACATTGCAGTAAAGCTTAAAACAATAGGAGTTTCGGTAATTCTGACGCTGCATGCACGGTAATGAAAAGGACATAAAGACAATTTACTATTCTCAAAAAAAATATATCCACAAAGATAATAATGTGTTTTGTTGAACAGGTCAAGAACCCAAGTTTTTACCAAAAGGAAAAAAAATGCAGCAAATATTTACCCAAAGGAATCCAAGAAATACGAAAACAATCTCCAAATCAAGGTATGCAGACACAAGTTAACAATCTTAAGGATTGAGTTCCTTGCACAAGGACAGAATTGGAGTTTCTATTTCTAATTTCTAGATTGCCAAATGGAAATTAGATTATCATATCGTTAAGAATATAAATATATAAATTGATCTCTTGTCTAATAGTTTGATCTTTTGGATAAATTATAGAATCAGAGTGGGAGGTCCTATGTCGATATGTCAGCAATATCTATTGCATTCAAGCACATATCTCATACCTACACATGAAGGGGACCCTTTCTAAAATATTAACACATATATGATTGAGTTCCTCAAAATGTCAGTCTTTACCAATACATTTATTGTTACAACTTATTCCAAATTTTGTTGGGTTTCACCAGAAAAGGTAATTAGGTTTCTCACACAAAGGTTTTATTGTTATGTCATTGTGATGTGATGCAAAACCAACCCTCCTCTTATGCCAATTTCAATATAGTGAATTATTCTTCTCTACTTGTAGATTTTTACTCGTCTATGATTTTCCACGTACAGAGAAGGACACTTGGTTGCGTCCAAGAGTGTACTAGGAGAGTCAAAGGGACGTGCACCACAAGTAAAGAAATATGATAACCATGAAATATCATATTCTACTATTGGATTGCAACACTTGATTTTTGCTATAGCAGTTCAAGATGAAGGTTGTGCTTACGCAAATGGATTTGGATAATGCACTATTATGTAAAGATGCCCTCAAGTAGTCGCCAAAAGAAAAACATTGTAAGGATTGAAAGACCCTATCCCAAATTCATCTTCATTGGTAATTCAAACCAATAAATTGCACTTGAAGCAACGACTATATTCTTACCATTTGGCAAAAGATACATCTTTAGAAGATCACTTAATCGTCTTCAAGAAGTCATTCATGATTGGGAAACATAGAGGTTAAATATGATGAAAGAGATTTAGATTAATCCTGTTGTGTTCGTTGCATCCTTCATATTCAACTTTCAAAGACACTATTTTATAGTTGTGAAACTCTTACTCTGAATGAAGTTTATGATGTTTTATTTTTAAGGAGAAGTGAACATCTTGTAGTTAAATGTGAGGCTCAAGAAGAGGGTCTCGTTGTTTGAAGGACAACTAAAGAGAAATTTTCTAATGGTGATATTGTTAAGAGCAAAGTCAATACTCATGGTAATCTTTCTGATTTGGTGACTAAATATCATTGCTTGGGTAAAGATTGTTAGAGTGTATGATGCAAAATCTGTTAGACTTGACTCGAAAAGGTAATTAGGATATATCTCTCTCACACACATATATATACAATTAGGATTTTGTTGTTATATTATGTGATGTGAAGCATTGTAACTTTTCTCTTATACTGATTTCGAAATAGTGAATTCTTCTTCATCGAGGATTTTCCATGTAGATTTATATGATTCTTGCTTTGTATTGGTTGCCTATTTTTTATATCATTTATTACGTCTACTTTTATCCTTTTGATAAAAAAATAAATAAGATATGGAAACTTATGTTAGATTACTTGCTGGAAATAAAGAACTTATTTGTGAAAAATATTTCTAGCAAAATAGATTATTTTCTATCGGAGGAAAATGCATTTTGGTTACCAAACTTGATACTAAATGGGCGATTCTAATACCAAACTTTTAAAAAGATTTTTTTAGCCCCAAAGTTAAGACTTTATTTTTATTTTAGTCTAAGGTTCACCTTCCCAATTGGATTATAGTATTCAAGCTAAAAAAAATTAAAAAATTGAAAATCCCTAGGGTTCACCTTCCTACTTGAGTTATAGAGTTCAAGCTAAAAAAAAAATTAAAAATAAAAAACCCTTTAGGGTTCACCTTCTCAATTGGGTTATAGTGTTTAAGCTAAAAAAAATTAAAAATCGAAAACCCCCAGGGTTTACCTTCCCGATTGAGTTATAGTGTTCAATCATAATTTTTAAAAAAAAGACTTAATCCGCCTCCCATTGCATAGTATTAAAATTATTACTTTTAAAATTTAGGACTAAAAAAAAGGTAAATGCCCAACTTTGAAACTATAAAAGTCTTTTCAAAAGTTTAGTATCAGAATCGCTAATTTATTTTCAAGTTTGAGATCTGAAGAGTGCGCGCCCCTTTTCTATTGTCTGCATGTTTTATTAAAATTCGTTAGATTTTTTTTATTTGATGTATATATACGAAAATATTTTCCCTTTCTCAAGGTCGGTTCAATCGCGCAAGCTATGTGGACTAAACAGTTTGATAGCTCATTTCGATTGTACTGACTCCTCCATCCAATCCAATTAGCTCAACCAACCCACTTTGCCTAACTGGATCGGTTGACTCATCAATCCAGTTCGACTTGTGGACTACCTTACCCATATGGACCAATTGAATCGGTTTAACTAGTGTTGTAAGTGACAATAGACGATGGCAGGGTGGTCAATGACAGCCTACCATCTCGACAGCCTAGGCGGTTGATTTTTTTTACTATTTTAAAATTTATCTCATGAGTAATAATTTTAATAAACTCCTCGTTATAATGGATAGGTTAACATTTCTTTCATGTTTTATTTTTAATAAAATATATTAACTAAAAATAAAAAATTTAATCTAAATATTTAAAAATAAAAAAAATATTTTTTTAATATATATATATATATATTAAAATAATAGAATAATTTTATTAAACTTTAATTAAATCATAGCTAGGAGTTGATTTGAATTATTAACCTAAAGTTATTTAATTAAAATCTAATTTAAAAACCTAACTCCGACCTCTATTTTGGTCCGCGACGCTTCTGACATTGCGCGATGTTTCCGATGCCAAACGACGCTTCTGACACCGCACGACTCGTCCAGATGCATCGCCGAGATCGTGTAACAAGTTCGGATGCGACGCTAGGACCACACGATACATCAGAACACGTAGCAAGGCCCGTCGCCGGGCTCAGGAGACACGTCCGAGCTTACGCGATGAGTTCGGACTCGTCGTTGGGCCTTGGCGACGTGTCCGGACGCATCGCGGTTGCAAAACGGCTACGACTCAAGATTTCACAGCGGCAACGGCGGCGGTTTCAATGGAAGGAGGTGAGTTGCTAGCTCGCCCGGCCACTGTCTCACCTCTTAGACTGCCTAAAACATCACCTAAGGCAAAGGAAGTGCTGTTGATGTTTGCCTCCCGCATAGGTGGTGCTGGACGATAGCCTCAACTGCCATTTACAACACTCTGCCTAACTCGCCTAACCTATAAGAGCATCCACAATGGTATAAGATATTTCTCTCAAATATTTATGGTCCCCACTTTGACATCATCATTAAAATATCTCACTTTTCAAATATCCCAATTTCACATCAATCAAATATTTCACCGACTAAATATTTATGGGTCCCGCCCATCAAATATCCCACTTCTGAAAAAGTTTAAAAAATTAATATTATCTTTGCCCACCAACATGTTGTTGGTGGGCCCCGCTGCATGCAAAAAGGTTGGAAATCACCTGGCACAAATGTGTGCCCAGTAATTTCAAATCTCTTCTCAAATATCCCCTTCCAATGGTATTTGGGTGGGGGGATATTTGAAGAAATATCCACCTAAATATCCCCCATTGGAGATGCTCTAAGAAAATTTGTTTTGCTCATCTAGCTTGCCTAAACTACTTAACCTAGCTTTCATGGCCCGAACCAAACCAATTGGATATTTAGCCTGATCAACCACTAGATCAAACCCAAACATCCTATCCAAACCAATTGGCTGTTTAGCCCGATCAAATTATATAAAAGAGGATAGAGAGCAGAGGACATAGAAAAGTTTATTAATAAAGTGAAAAGCTTATGGATGGATTGAGAAAATGATTTATACTCTTTTCTAAATTTGCTAAAGGATGAATAGAGAAAATGTCGTCCACAAGTCATTTTCCTTAAAAGTTCTATCATCAAAACAATTGCATAATTTTCTATTAAACTAAATACTAACAAAACTGTTTAAAATATTTTTTAAAAAAATAAATTTTTCAAGAAACTGACCCATAAGACAATTAATTTTAAAAGTGTATGAATTCTGCATGTGAACCCAAAGAAAGAACCTAATTGGAGAAATAAGATAGCAGGTGACTAAACTGGATTGTGCCAAAGGGAGTAAGGATCATTTTAACCCAGATCAACAAAAATAAATTTAATAAATACTAATAATAAAAAACTAACAGTAATTTTTTTAAAAAAAACAAGAAATCAAACACCTCTTCAAAGTAGCTAACCAACTAACTACTCATTTAGCAGTTTCAGTATATTGGAACCATCTTTAAAAGAAAGTAAATCCAATACCTCAATACCACGAAGTCTCAAGAATAATTTTAAATTCGTCTGATCAGATAAACAAGAAGTAGATCATCAGAATTTTAATCGCCTTGGAATTTTACTGAACTATTCTTGCATTTTTATGTTATAATGCAGAAAAGGGGAAAAAAAAAAACCCCCGAACTTTCTTGTACACTATAAAAGTTCTACGATTTTGTCGACTAGAATCCCCTCCTAGGTTTCGGCATTCCATAAATAGAAAGGAAACCAGAGACGAAGCACTCACCGATGGAGATGGCATTCTGAATCTCAGCGCACTTTCGGACTGCTTCAGGTCCCTCGGATCCTTCCTCCTCGTCATCATGGACGCCATCCTCCGTCTTACTCTTTCTCCCCTTCGCCGGCTGCTCGGAGAGCTTGATTTTGGAGACCAGGAACCACTGCAGCAGCGCGAAGCCGATGCCGATCACCGCCGCGAGAGCGATTAGAACCTCCACCAAGGGCTTAGAAAGCCTCCCCATCTGCTCCGACTCAATGCTTTCTGGGAGACGAGGTGTCGTGGCTCCGGCTATTTAAGGAGCTCTGCCACGCACGGCCGAACGTAAAACCGTTCCCCCTTTTGCCTTTTGCCTTTTTCCCTTGTTGTTTCTTTGTCTTTTGCCATTTGGAGGGAAAAAGAAACTGCCATGGTTTTCAAGTTTATTTTTCACCGTTTTATTATTACCATTAACAATATTATCATCATTTTTATTCTTATCCAGAGAATGTAGCTGAGTTTGTATTGAATATCGATATGCAATATTCTTCTCAAAAAGTTTAATTAAGTGCAAAGAATGTAATATTTTTATAAACTATATAATTAGCTTAGTGCATGATTTGGTTTATTTATTTTTTATTTTTATAGTTGGTATCAATTATCCAACTTAAGCCGAATAATTTTAGAGGTGGCCGGCCAGTTTTATCAAAAATTTCACTTGGATAAATCAGAAAATACTCGCAGCGAATGATATATTAATCCAGCGTTCTTAAGTCAATCATCCATTAAGATAAATTCATTCAATAATTCACCAAACCTAAGACTCAATCTTTAGATGTCCGAAAAACTGAGAAAGTATACTGCTGACGCTGTATCATTTCCCTAGGACTTTATTTGATTTGTTTATATTCATTCAATATATATAAAATTAAGTAAATGAACAAGTTTTAATCATTCGTTAAAATAAATTTGAACATGTATATATGTTCAACTTCGTTAATGTTTAAAACAAGTTTAAAATTATAAAATTTTCAAACAATCAAATAAGCTTAAACTGAGAGCTTGATAATATCTAAATAAATTAAACTTAAGATTGTAGAAAAGAAATCAAATCAAGTTTAATTAAACAATCATTTTAGGTTTGATTGATTTTAGATTCAGTTTGATTTGATTAGACTTGACTAAACAAACTTGAACATCATAAAATTTGACACGACTTGACTCAGCCCTAAGCAAATTTATCCTTCATTCCTTTGTGACTATTCTCATAAGCATTTCCAATCCGTGGGCTCAAGAATATTTGTTAATGAATTAAATCCACACTAGATTACTTTATTTATGTTCTCGAGTGGACAATGTAAACGAAGCAATGAGTGTCATTAGGCATAAAGTATAGTATTAATGATAACAGTTTGCGGCTATCCAAAGGATGGGAATATCACAAGCTCTACTATATAATAAAGCCAAGATATCGTGAAGGAATCGTATACATTAATTAATCCTTTGGGTGCTCCCTCCATTACATTTTTCATTACTTCAGTTTTTTCTATTTTGGGGAGATTTAGTTTATGAAAATTAACTTTACATAAAGCAGTTGGATTAGTGCTCTTAATTATTGTAAAAAATTATATCTTTTTAAGTGTGGAAATCAAGCTGTCCTTGATACGGAGAGAGTGGAGAACTATGACTTAAATTATATATAGGAGCTTTTGGCCAACTAGAGCAGCAGATACCATTAATTTTGGTTGCAGATGTCTACGATTTGCTTCTCTTCTTGTCGTTCAAGGAGAGTAAAAACAAACTAGAGTGGATGACTTCATTTGATGCTTTGATTTCATGAATGCAGATGATAGGAGCAAAGTGAGGCCGGATTGGTCGTTCGAGATTGAAAAAACTTTGTTAATTATGTAAAGTGAGTGTAATCGCGGTCATTGCTCGAGGAGATATTGATGATCAGATGCTTCAGTTGTATTTATATATCATTGGTATTGATCAAAGTAAAGATAATGAAGTTTGACAAAGATGAGACAAAAGTGTCACTATGTACTCGAGAATACCTTGTTAAACTTGGAGAGCTCATGGAACCCGAATTGAATGGAAAGCTCGGCGACAACTTTGATTAGACAGCTCTCACTACAAAAATTTCCTTAATTACTAACGATGAAATTAAATTTTGTCACTAGCGATAAAAATTTATATTCATCACTAATTAGTGATAAAAACAAATTTCGGCAGCTAAAAAAACCCCTAAAATTTGATCCCTTCCTTTTCCTTCACATGAAATCCAGCAATTTCTCTTCGACGCCACGGCCTGTTGATCTCTGATCTTCTCTCCGGCGAGCAACCGTAAGCTCCTCCCGCGGCCATCTCCTTTCCCCTCCCCTCTCTGACCCGATCTGGGTGTGGCGACCGTCGGCTCGAGCATGGTCATAAGGCCAAGCGTGACCTTGGTCACTGCCTCAAGCCGCGATGTCGGGCGGCCTCGGCCCTTGCCGCGAGCTTGGCTAGCCATGGCCAAGTACAAATGGTAATTTTTCCCACGAGTTAGCGGTCCCGTGGGAAACATCCGAAACGAGGGTGGATTTGGGTTTGAGAAAATTTTAAATCTCCGCAGTTGAACGAGGGTAGGTATGGGAATGTTATCCTCATCCCTAAAACCGCTCCGATAATATCAATGATGATGAGTTTGATCTTTTCTGTTTATTAAATCTTGGATTATTAATATTATTGTCACGTCCTAAGGAGCCGCTTGTTCGATAAAATCGAATAACATCTATCATGTACAATGGATAATATGAAACCTAATACATGCATGATAGGGCCTCCATGGTCTCCACTGTTGGGTATGACTTGGCGGGTTTCCTAAGCGAATACCTGGTCGTTCATGAGTGACCTCTCCATGTCCACGAATTAAAAAATTAAACCAAATGAAGATCTATCTCCCATACGACCGTCTCGTCATCGTATCAATTGATTCGAGTTACAATTTAGCCAAACTCAAAGTTCGAGCGGATCACCGGTTTTTGTGTTTATTATGGGGGTCCAAGATAATTAATTATCGTACAATTAATTAAGCAATAATTAATCACAAAGACAATTAATTATCATCCACATAAAATGATAGACACTGAAGGAGCCAAAGAGAGAAATTATACCTCTCGTTACCTTACGATCTTTTATCGTATGACCCTCCCCTCTTGGACGTCGTGTGGGCGACGATCTACAAGATCCGAAGTCACCAACCAAGCCAAAAGCCTCTTCTTCCTTCTCCTAGCGCCGGCCAACAAAACCCTAGGGTTCCTTGTTGCCACCGGCCACACAAAGGGAGAACCTTCCTCCTTCTCACCGCCACCACCTTCTCGTTCCTCCAACAGTTGCTGCCAACCAGGGAGAAGAGAGAAAAGGGTTGTCTCCTCCTCTATATGTCGCCGGAAAACCTCCCTTGGAGGTTATCGGCACCGCAACCCCTAGCCAAGGAAGTGCCGCCGCCGACCACTCCTTCACCCACCCAAACCCGCTCTGACCAAGAAGAGGAAGAGGACTCCTTCCTCCTCCTTGCTGCTATGCCTTAAGTGGTGAAGAAAAGAAGAGAAGAGAGGAAACCAAGTTTCTCCTCCTCTTCCAAGCCGACGACCACTTCCACCCTAGGAGAGAGAAAAATAGAGAGGGAGAAGAATAATAGCCTAAGGTTGGTTTCATGATGACTTCATAGGGTATTTATAGGGCTACGATAGGGACCATGAGGAGGAGTTGGGTCTTGGCCTGCTAATGGATCCAAACCTGATCCATTAATGAAGATTCATTCCACTAAAGGATCTCCATTGAACTACCTCACCAACCCCCATATTTACATATGAGCTCCACCTATTATGAATACAATTTCTCCTCGTGTTTAAGATATTGAATGCCGTCGATTAATTTAAATTACTGACAATTTTAATTAATCAACCTCTAACTCCTTGACTAGTACCACTCATCCTTATCATCATGTTGGACCAAGCCCACCAACAAGATTTAACATGATGAATCTTATGAGCTCATCAAGGGGCATCATCATCCCGACGACTCACCAGGACACGGATTCTGTCTATAATCAACGACACACCATGTAAATAATATTATTTTTCAACTTATCGAGTCTATCGATTTAGCAGAATAAATCTCGCCCATTGGTAAATCAAAGAAATAACTACTAAGTACATGTACCCGTTATTATATCGGGATTCAGAGCATGCACTTTCATAATATACTGAGGTCCGATCCAATTATAAAGTGAGTATAAATCGGATCACCTCTATGTCAGTCCTGCTCAATACACACAAAGTACACTAGTATAATTCTATGGTCAAGATAAACCACACCTAATTACACTACAACCATCCTGATGGTTTGTCCAACTCCATCTCGGTTGTGAGCCTCTTCTTATACTCTGCAAGGGACCAATAACATGATCTTCTGTATATCACCACATACCATGTTATCTACAATGCAAAGCATCAGACAGTTTTGCACATACTAATATAAACATACAACAATGTTATTGTGATTCTTTTTTAAAATGTAGATGTTCATAAAAAAAGATAAGTCTTTTAGTATATATCCTAACAATCTCCCACTTATACTCAAAGACTCTGCTGTCCTCCCAGTGTCATACATCTGACTTCTATATCCTCCACATGTCGATCAAAAGCTCTTGCCGGAAGGGCCTTAGTGAAAGGATCCGCCAGGTTGTCCTCCGATGCAATCTTGACGACAACTACTTCTCCTCTCTTTACGATTTCTCGTATCAGGTGATGCTTGTGCTCTATGTGTTTACTGTTGGGTCTAGGTGCATGTTGACATGGATGCGGGTTCGTAATTTTAAAAATTAATTACGTGCAGCGGAAGGTTTAGCATAAATAATTTCTCAAACTATTTAACCACACATCTAAGCATGCAATTTTATCTTGTGTAGACATGATCATATATTTAAAATTTTGCAGAAACGTAAACTAATTTACGTATTACCTCGTGTAACTCGAAGGAAGGGACGAGATCCAACCGTAAGCGTCCCTTGGAAGCTCCGCCTCTATTCGTGTCCACGCCGAGTATCTTCGGGATGACTTCGCAAAGCCACGAGTTTCGTGTTCTAGAGAACTACTAGATTTCCGAGAACGCAACGAGAAAAACCAAGAGAGAAGTCGGAAAACTAACCACAAAAGGATGGTCGGAGCTTCCTTCTCCGACAGCAGGTGGTGGTCGGCAAAAGATCCTTCTTGGGGCTGGTTGGCGCACGACAAGAAGGGGAGAAGAGAAGGAGAGAAAGAGAGGGAGAGAGCCTATGTCTTCATCACTTCGATTATTTTCCAAGCCTTGCCTTGGGTCCTTTATATAGTGACCTCTCAACCATCAAGCCTCTCAAATATGGAATAACTTATTCCATCATGCCAAGTTTGATTTTATATCATGGTTAAAATCATATTTTAATTCATGATAAAAATCAATCAAGTCTCTTTTCTCTTATGGAATAAATTTCCTTATCATGGTAAATCAATCCATGATTGATTTTATAAAATAAATCAATCCATGGTTCATTTTAATTTTCATGAAAAATAAATCAAACCTTGGTTTATTATATAAAAATTTATATCATCCATAATTTTATAAAACAAACCACACTTGGTTTATTTTATAAATTGAACCAAAAACTTGGTTCTCTCCCTTTGTTGTGGCCGGCCAAGCAAAGAGGATGGAGGCCCTCTTTGGCCGGCCCATCCAAGCCACGCCCCAATGAATTAAACTTATTTAAATCATCTATTAAGTCTTCAAAAGATTTAGCCATTTTACGCTTCCGATGCGTCTCTGAAAAATTCAGATTCGACTTATCGTTTGGCTCAACCAAACTTAATCTCTCTTGATTGGAAAATCTAATTGTCAACTCATTTTAAATCCCTTGGATTACTCGTAGTGCGTGTGACTAAATAGACTTTCGATTTATGTTGGTCGTCTATAATTAATCAATTATAGAACGATCATGAGTGACACCTAGTAGTACATCATGATCCCCAATTAATCGAAAGATCAACGGTTGACCTCAGAAATAATTCTGAAACCCTTCAGCAGCTATAATGAATCGTGCCCCATTCCCTTCACCATCTTATACCCACTTGGTTCAGGACATGGTCTATGTGTCAGTCCCCACTAGGCTGACTACGTCACACCTAGCCCAAGTAACGTTTTCTCGTCCTACGGATTCTAATTACTCTCATGTATTTAAGAGATTCATACGCTGAACATATCATGCTCTGGCTAGAGGCTTCGAGTAACAATCCGATGATAGGCCTTGGGTATACATCTCTCGCAAGGAGTGGTGAATCCTTTGTAGGCTGTTCAAACATCTTCGGGCACTTCGGCTTATACCCAATCATCCTGGGTCCACACCTCCTTGGAGATGCTTGTTTAAGATGTCAAAGTATAAGTCTCCATGACCAAGATGACTTGAACATCGCAAGTCAAAGGAACATCGCACTTAAGCTGCAGTAAGAACTTCATTGACATATCTATATGTAGACTACCATATGAAGTTTTACAACCAGTCATTCCAATGAACTAGTTCCCTTAACTAGCATTCATGTTTATCTCCGGACATCTCAATGTCACCAGCCAGTGAGAATCAGCTGATTAGAGAATAACCCATGCTAGTCTCAACAGAATTGATAGTATCCGTATTTATCAATTCATCGACTAGGGACAATTTCAATACTTCACAATTGCACATGTAGAGATAATCACTAGTTGTGAATTCATCACAAATTCTCTCATGCTGTGAATTGTATTGCGGACATTTAGTAAATGAGTTTAAGATCTCAATCAAATACACAAACATGTATACTCAAATAGTGAATATTCATTTATTAAAATAAATGATTACAATCATAAGGCGATTGCCTTAGGACACTTTTCTCATATCACTAACATTTACTCGCCTTATGGGCTCGTGGTTCATTCGAGTTTGCAACTGCACCACTATTATCACAATAAATTATGATAGATCTGGGCAAACCAGGAATCTCAACTTCCTTGGTTGCCTTTGAGGCTCGTGGTTCCTTCGAGTTTGCAACTCCATCATGAAGTTCCTAAGTCATACAACTTCTTTGGTTGCCTTTGAGGTTGCCACATCTCAGCTTCCATGGTGGAGTCTGCCACGCATTTCTGCTTGACACTCCTCCATACTATGGCTCCACCTCCTAAAGTAAACACAAACCCTGAGGTAGACTTACTTTTGTCCCTATCCGATTGGAAATCTGAATCCGTATAACCCACAGGGAGTAATTGGTCTGCTTGAGAAACTAGCATATAATCCCTAGTCCTTCTCAGGTACTTCAGTATATGCTTTACCGCAGTCCAATATCCCTATCCAGGGTTACTCTGATATCTGCTAACCATGCCCACGGCAAAGTAGATATCCGGTCTCGTACACAACATAGCATACATGAGGCTTCCTACAGCCGATGCATAAGGAATCGTCTTCTTCTCCTCTATCTCCTTTGATGTTCTCGGACACATCTCCTTAGATAAAGGAACTCCATGCCTGAAAGGTAGAAAACCTTTCTTGGAGTTTTCCATGCTAAAACGAGCTAGGACAGTGTCTATGTATGAAGCTTGGGATAAACACAATATCCTTTTCTGGCGATCCCTTATAACCTTGATCCCAAGGATGTGTCCTGCTTCTCCCAAGTCCTTCATATCGAACTATTTGGACAACCATACCCTTACGTCTGACAACACTTTGACATTGTTGCCAATGAGCAAAATGTCATCTACATATACCACAAGATATACCACTACGTTTTCGTCACATCTCTTATATACACATGATTCATCCGGATTTTGAATAAATCCATATGACTGGATTACCTCATCAGAGCGGATGTTCCAAAATCTTGAAACTTGCTTTAATCCATAAATGGACCGATTAAGCTTGCACACAAGATGTGTTGATGTAGCCTGACCTGATTGTTATTTTGATGTTGACACCGATTTAAGTTTGGTTGAGTGAGAATTGAGAACGGATAGTTAAGTTCGGATCAAAAGTCCTAGTAAGTGAAGCTGAGCACGAAGTCCTGATGAGTGAAGCTTGGCAAAAGTCCTGGTGAGTGAAGCCGAGTCCTAGCAAGGGAAGCTAGGTGAAGGAAATCCTAGTGAGCGAAGCTAGGTGAAGTAAATCATGATGAGTGAAACCGGGTCCTAACAAGGGAAGCTAGGTGAAGGAAATCCTAGTGAGCGAAGCTAGGTGAAGTAAATCCTGGTGAGTGAAGCCGGGTCCTAATAAGGGAAGCTAGGTGAATGAAATCCTAGTGAGTGAAGCTAGGTGAAGTAAATCCTGGTGAGTGAAGCCGAGTCCTAGCAAGGGAAGCTAGGTGAAGGAAATCATAGTGAGTGAAGCTAGGTGAAGTAAATCCTGGTGAGTGAAGTTGGATCATAATGAGTGAAGTTAGGTTAGACTAAGTCCCGGTGAGCGAAGTTGGGCATGAAGTTTTGGTCCGGAGGACTGAGCATTAAGTGTACTGGTCAGAGAGGGCTAGGTAGCTCGTTCTCTAGACCAGGATAAGTCGGAGAGGGCTCGGTAGCTCGTTCTCTGGGACCAAACTGAGTCAGAGAAGGCAAGGGAGCTTGTTCTCTAGACTCAGGGTCGAAATGATTGGCTGATCGGTCTGAAGTCCGATCAGGGAGTTTGCACGAACTCTGTTTATAGTAGATCGGTCACGAGAACGATCTAGGATGTCTGATCAGACTGTTGACCGATCCAGAAAGCTTCTGAGGAATCAGAAGGCCTTCTGAACGGTCTAGTGACCGATCAAAACGATCAGAATGTTCACAGAAAGATCAGGAATTTCTGACCGGTCAGTGCGACAGATCATCACCAGTCAGGAGGGAGCCTGATCGGTCAAGCTTTATGCTGATCGGTCAGTTGGACCGATCAGGGGTCTTGACCCTCTCAACCCTGAATTTCCAGTATGTTTAAGGATCGGTCTGGTGACTGATCCCTGAACTCTGATCAGTCAGTGAGAACGATCAGAACATCACTGGATCGATCAGAATGGAGCCTAATTGGTCAGGAGGGAGTTTGATCGGTCAGGGTGACCGATCAACCCTCAGAACTTTAATTCAAACGATTGTCAGATTCCTGATTTGCTTCTGATTTGCTTTGCTAATAACTATGTGAGTGTACAGATGGCACAAGGCTTCGAAGGAGCAAGAAGAAGGATCAAGAGTGACTTTCACTGGTGTCTTTTTATTCGGTATACACTTGCAGGTTTCAACGGCACCTGACGACCTTAAGCTTCAGCTGAGGAGGTAGGATGAGAGCTCAGATGGGGTCTGTGGGTGACGACTGCCCTGAAGCTTCAGCTGAAGAGGACTTCAGTGAACTGAGAGCTCAAAAGAGGTCAGTGGGTGATGCCTGTAGGTGTGCAGAAGGAAGCTTAAGAAGAAGAGGTTGGCGAAGCAGAGACGACAACGAAAACAAGAACAAAGAACTGAGTGAAGGGTCTTGTGTTGAGTTGTGTTTCTCTGTATTCTCTTCTTGTTTGAGCTATTGTTTGATCTAATTGTAAGCTTCTTCTCAAGTCTCCTGTGCTTATTTTGATATACTTCTGAGACTGTCTGTGGAGAGGTTACTCCACTGAGAAGGAGAAATTCTTAGCCGGTTTCATTCCGGGGTTTGATCTACCGAAGATCAAGGGATTGATAGATCGCTTGCGTGCTAGAGGGGGGAGGTGAATAACACTTTTTCGTCGTTTTCTCTACACAGAGGTTAGCGCAATACAAACAAAAATATGCAAAGAACGAGAGAGAGCAATGCTAACACAGGAATTTACTTGGTATCCACCCGAACGGGTGACTAATCCAAGGATCCACGCAAATACTCCACCTCCACTATGAAAAGTCTCCTTCAGGTGGAGAAACCTTTACAAAAGCGTTGTCTTCCTCTTTACAGAATGCAATGAATAGAGAGAGGAAGGTCTGAAGACTCTATGCACGAACAACACTTCGTTACAGTGAAAAACTGTACTGTTCACGTGCGGAAAAAGTCCTCCTTTTATAAAAGAACAGGACAACTTCGCAAGCTGTCCAGACCCGCACCAGTCGACTGCCCCTGGGGCAGTCGACTGGCCTAGTAATAAATGCCAGCCAACGACTAGTTTTTCGGGGTCACCAGTCGACTGCCCCTGGGGCAGTCGACTGGTCCGAGACTGTAAACTCTTTGTGAGTTTTGGCAGTCGACTGTCCTCTGGCCAGTCGACTGCCCTACCTCTCAACTCACTTACAACCTCTCCAAACACTCTCCTTCACGTATGCCTTCAGGTATGCTCCCTTGGCTCGCCCCTTGAAGTTATCTTCCTCTGGCTATCGTCCCTCGGATGCGCACATAAGCCTTCCCTTGGCTTGCCTCCATGCCACCCTTCACGTGTGCTCTTGAAATCCACTTCCCGGCTTGCCCTTGGAGCTCTCCTCCCTCGGCTCTCGTCCCTCGGATATGTTGTCCATGTGTGATTCTCCAAGTCCTGCAAACTCAATCACACGTATCAAATACAACATAACACTATAACCTTAAACTTATTGGTACACACATCAAAACCATGATCTTCCCGATCATTCTTAGGCCGATTGCCTCAACAGGGATCGCCCACCTCATGGGCATGCCAAGGAGTAGGGGCAAGTTAGTTATCCCCGAACCTTGTAAATCTCCTGTGTTAGTGTTTTTTCTGTTTTCTTTCTGTTGTGTTTTGTTTTTCCGCTGCTAGCCTGAGTGCAGAAAGAAAAGAAGCCAGAGTTTTTGGTGGCTGGCTATTCACACCCCCCTCTCTAGCCATCCCAGATCCCAACAAGATGCTCTTTGCCCTTCACAATGAATCCCTTGGTTGCTTCATATAGATG
This sequence comes from Boesenbergia rotunda, assembly GCA_024364735.1. Lineage (NCBI taxonomy): Eukaryota > Viridiplantae > Streptophyta > Magnoliopsida > Zingiberales > Zingiberaceae > Boesenbergia > Boesenbergia rotunda. The sequence continues at coordinate 73,602 of JAGFNQ010010122.1, forward strand.
GTCTCCTCTAGACTTCCGTTGGGCTAGCCGTTGGGTTCTCTTGGCAGCGTTATCTTGAAAAGAATAAACAAATAAATGATGATGAATCCAAGGGAACTCCACGGGTATATATACAGATAGATATGCATGCCTATAAAATGGTTATACAAAAGCAATATCGAATTAAGCAGATATTAATAATATTTTTTTTTCATAAGATGAAATCGCTAATTGAGTTGCTCATGCTTCTCAGCCTGCTATAGAGGAAGGGGAGTTACATATTCCATTAGATAATGTATTAGACGAGATCTATTATAATGTTGTCGGTGGAAGAAAAAAGAACTTCCTCTATGACCTTGGCTCCCAAACGAAAATCACATATGATCATACGATGATTCTTAAGCTCAGGGGTTGTTCGAGTTCTTCATCTACTGAAGTGTAATTGTTAAGACAAGAAAATTAAGATTTAAGAGATCAGGTCACATCATTAGAGCAATCTCGGGTCAATAGTGAGTAGTCGATAAAATATCAAGTCAAGACATTAGTAGAATGACAAATATAAGAATTCATAGATCGATAGACTATAAATTTTTCAATGCCACATGATTTTAACTCACAGAAGACTCAAGACCCAAATGCTTTTGGGGAGGAGTTCTTCTAACGTGTATTTACCTTCAACTTAATTTTTTTTATCTATCACTCATAAAATATAGAAAATAGTTATGTTAATTTTGATATTATATATATGCAACTCTAATTATATTATATCTTTGCAGTTCTAATTATATTAGATCTTTTTAGAAATAATATAGATAAATGATTAGTACTTGAAAAATTAGATTTGAGTCTATATATTATCATTAAAGTATGTATTCTTTTAAAGCATGTTACATTTGTGTTGATCAATTTTTGTTTTTTTTGATAAATAGTTTAATTTTAGATTCATATAGAAAGAAGGATTGTTTCAAAATAGCAAATGTAATATAGTTTAAATCATGTCTTTGTTTTTTTTAAATAACCTATTGTGTTATACTTACTGCAAGTTATAATGATGAGTAGAGCTATTAATTTAAGTTGGTTTGGTTGAGTTGAAATTTTATCAATTTATTTAAAGGCGAGTCCAAGCCAGCGTAGGTGCCCGCGACTAGGGATGGAAATAGGTCAGGCGGCCTGTGGCCTGACCTATATTTAGCCTGACCTGGCCTGGCCTGACCTGTTTAGAAATGGGATAATATTCAGGTCTATTTCAAAACATATTTTCCTTAATAGGCCAGGGTCAGACTTAATATAAAGACTACCAAGCCTGACAGGCTGGCCTGGGCATGTTAAGATTAGATACATATGCATATATTTATAGGTCTGACCTAGTTTGAAGTCTGCATGATGCAAGACCTGTTTTGAGGTCTGTATGATGCAAGGCCTATTAAGGTTGGTTTTCGGTCTGTTTAATACTTTGGCTTGTTGGTCTGTATAAAGTGTTTTAATTTACAGGCTTTGTAAATAGACCGCAGGCCAGGTCAGACTATTGAACATGCTAGACTTAGACCAAGAACAAAGCCTATAACAGGCCACAGGCCAGGCTCAGGCCATTTTGTTACTATACAGGCCTGCCCTGTTAAGGCAAAAGCCTGGCCTGGCCTGACCTATTTTCATTCCCACCCGCGACCTGTGCAAGTCGATTCGCAGAGGGGTTATTGGGTTGGCCTGCGGATTAAGTTAAAAAAATTTCTCCAAACTTAAAACTAAAGTGGAAAATTCAATAGGCCCATGGGTTTGACTCACCTAGTTCATAACCCAAACTTAAAAATTTTAATATTTTATATATATGCATATTTTTTTTCGATGAGCTCGTGGGTTGACTCACCTAATCTGCAACCCATCTTGAGCAGGGTTGGGTTGGGGATTTCCCAACCCATCAAGATGACAAGTCGACTCCTCCCCGCGGGTTAGCTTGTCTGATAATTTTCACGTGATACTGTATTAGTTTTAAAAAATTGAGTTGGGAATATAATGAATTTGAATTATATTATTTTTGAAGTATGTATCGCTTTAGATTTTATATATCGTGAATGTGAATGTATCATGACTTTAATAGCGTGGTTTGTAATTGGATTTGAATGTGTAGGTTGTGATTTGAAGCTGTGTATCGTGTGCATGGAGCTATATTGATTTTGACTGTGAATGTATTTGGATTTGAGTATGTTTATACGATACATTCAAATGTATCGTGAATGTGAATGTGAATGTGAATGAATTTGAATATGAATGTCGGATGTGGTCATGTGGATATGTATTGGTTTAATTTGTTTATGATGTATCGTGAAAACATGACGAAATCTTTCATAGACGGTAGGTGCTACCATTTTTTTTTTCAAAAATTACCAACGGGATATGTTTTTCCATTGCTAATATACGACGGAAAGATTACTCTACTCACCAAAATTAGAGTCGTTTATTTGGGTTGGATCCGTTGGGTTAGCTCGCCCATCAAACAATTTAAGCAAGTTAGGTTGTAATCTTATCAATCCAAGCCCATGGCAGGCCGACTCGCCTAAGCTTGCAACCCGCATGGGTTGGCCTGTTACGGGCTTGGGTTGACTCATGGCTTGAGAAACACATATAAACTAAGTTTTTTTTATCAATTTTATTATCTTTCTTTGTTATATTTTTGAAATAAAAATAATACTTTTTATCAAATATTATTACGTTTTTTGCGTTTAATAAAAAAATTTAACACCTTATTTGGAAACTTTTTAAGCAAAGGAATTGAATTTAATTCAATTAAGAATTGAATTCCATTAGGAATTGAATTGAATTCTCATGTTTGGAATGAATTACTAAATAACAGATTTGAATTGAATTCCTTGATTTGGAATCTATCAGAATTGAATTCAATTCTTATATTTTTACCATTTTATCCTTTATCCAAAATGGTGCTTAGTGAGAAATAAGGACTATTTAGTACTTTTTATTTGTCAAAGCAATTCCCTTCACAAATCAGACCTAAAGAGGTTTGATTTGTTTTGAAGGATTTGAATAGAATTGAATTCCAATTCCTTATCAATTCTTGGCTGAAAATGTGTTCCAAACGGTAGAATTGAATTATAATTCATGAAAAAATTCAATTCCATCCCTTTCCAAACAGGGTGTAATAGTCCCTTGGATTGACCCGCCGAACCCGCAACCCATCTTAGATCGGGTTGGATCGAGAATTTTCCAACTCACCAAGACGGATCAGCCAATCCCTCCCCGCCAAATGGCTGACCCACTACGGTCAACCCGCCCCACCATAGGGTGATCTATCTGACAGTTATAGTAAAAATAACAACAAAAAATTTATATCTACCGCAAAATTTAGAGACAGAAATAATGTTTCCATTGTTAATTTAGTGACGGAGATTAACTGTTGTCGTTAAATTTAGCGATCGAATTTTAATGCCTGATTAGTGACGAAGATTAGATTCCGTCGCTAATTAGTAACGAAAATAAATATCAATCGCTGAAATAATGTTGACAAAAATATTTAATCATTAATTGATCACTAAGTATACTTAACGATCGATTAGTAATTTGATGTTAGTTTTGTGGTGTCGGGGAACCCAACTGAGTGGAAAATGCAAAGAACAAGATGTTTTACTTGCAGAACTCTATAGTGTTGCTACAATATGTACATGTGTTATTAATAACATATCGCATATGGTAAAAGATTATTCATTTACCCTCAACACCTCTTAATCAATCTGTTTCACGGTCAACATATAAAAAAATTAAATCAGGATGACTATTAATCCAGACTAATACGGATTAATAACATATTGCAGCAGTTATAAAATATATGTGCTACCATACATGCACAGTGATTTAGTTTCCATTCATTCAGACTAATCGGGTAAGAAGGGTAATTCAGGTTTTAAAAATGGGATGGGCATCGATGAATATCTTTTAACGATTCCAGTAAAAGAACAAAAGGCCGCCTTTCTTATTTTTGCCCCACACATTTCTTTGGATGTGAGTTGGATTCCACATTAGCGCGACAAATCTTAAAATCATAAATCTATTAACAATTTATTTTTTTAATGACAAACTTAATTATGTAGTTCTATAAATTTATGCACATAAATTGTCATAATTGTAACAATACTAGCAAAAAAGTGTTTATGTTTATCCCAGATATTTTTATAGCGTAATTTTTAAAAAATAGTTTACAATTAAGATACTTCATATATAAATGTCACACTTTAGTGTAATTAGGTATCACACTACTTTCAAGTGTCATGCTTTTGATAGGATTATTCATGCAACTTCTTCATGAATAACCTCGTAAGGGTGATTGTTTCATTCATAAAGTGATTTCACCTCCTGTAAATATTAACAAATAGTCATTGTCAAAGCTTTACTAATTCATAATATAAAAGTTATAAAATTATTTAAATAGCTATCAACCACTAATTTAGGTATTATCAAGATATTAATTTAAAATAGCCTTGATATCACTTTAAAAATAAAACTAGTGATAACATTTTTAAAATAAGTATTAATTTTAAAATATTAATAATTAGTATTTTATATTAAAATGTCTGATCAATTCAACCTGACCAATTCAGGCTCGTGCCGGAGTGGGACGCCGACTGCGGTCCTAGCAGGGCTTGTGGGCCGGGCCCAGCCCAATTGCCATTTCTACACCCATCACAACTCTGCGTCGAGTGTTGCATCCTGAGAGGCGGCGACGCGGGTTGAACATCGACGACCGTAGGAGATCTCGGGTATCGGCAAAATAGGGAGAGGCTAAACCCTAATTCGTTTTCCGGCCCTCATCTTCTTCCTCCGTCCTTGAAAGGAGGCACCGGTCATCAGCGACTCAATTCGAGGCGGGGGAGGTGGGCGGAGAGCGCGAGTTCAATATCGAACCACATCGCATGAGAGACTGAAAATCATCTTCAGAATCTATTAGAAGAGTCGAAGGACGAAGCTGCAAAGTAGCTAGGGGACAGTACAAAGGAAAGAAGAAGCTAAAATAAAAAAAGGGTATTTGCCGATAAGGGAAGATGGTGAAGGTTCGGATGAACACGGCCGATGTGGCCGGCGAGGTGAAGTGCCTACGCAAGCTCATCGGGATGCGTTGCGCCAACGTCTACGATATCTCCCCTAAGGTAAAGGACATAATCCTGTATTGTTTTTGCGAATATCTCCACTACATTGTTTGCACATATTGCGATTCGCTATCGATTCTCAACCTGTTCGTCTCTTTGATTCGGATACGATCTCTCTTCTTCCTTGATCCTTCTTTGTTTTTTTTAAAATTTGAATCTTATACCGTTTAAATTTGACGGTAAACTACATTCGATTTTCAATACTCTGCATCTACTGTTACTGAAATTTTTAAGGGGAAAAAAAACGAATCTTCAACTTATGCTTTGTACTCCTCAAAATATTTCCCTTGATTGTCATGTTACTTACTGTAACTGAATCGTACATATTATCTGGTAGTCCGTCAAAAGAAAGTTCTGTTATAATTTTTTGTTGGCAATTGCCAGGCAAAAGTGTACTGTGAGTACTTGTATTAAGTTCAAATTTGGTTCTCTTTGTATGTGTTGTTTGGTTTGTTATTCTGTGTTCCAGTTGGCTTTCAGGCATAATTCTTGAAGTTCCAATACAATCAATACTATATCTGTAGAGAGGATAATTATTGGTGGAGGAATTAAAGTCTGAAAAGAGTTTGAGAGCTCATTTCAGTGTATCACCAAAAAATCACACAGAATTCCTTGAACTGTTGTAGGTTGTAACTTATAAGCTCAACAGACTTGCATACATGAACTAACAACTTGAAATTGAACATAGCATCTTTACTTTGCAATCGTGATCTCCAAGGACCGGGATTCTTATGAATCTCAAGTATTTTTCTGCTAGAGATCTGCAGTAAAACTTGGCACCAAGGTTTCACTATCTAGCATTCTTATCATGCATTTTGTTGCAGAACTGTGTGTTATATTGCTAAGGTTCTGCTTTTCTTAATGGATGCACTTAAAACTTTATTTTTCTTTTCTCTTTCTTCATGTAATGCGAATGAATCTTCATTTGTAGACTTATCTCTTCAAGCTGATGAATAGCAGCGGAATGACTGAGTCAGGGGAGAGTGAAAAAGTTTTATTGTTGATGGAGAGTGGCGTAAGGCTCCATACTACTCAATATGTCCGGTGAGGCTATTTATTTTTCATTCTACAGTTGCTTGCTTAATCAATGCATTTATTTCATCAACTTCTTTTGACATTTATAGGGACAAAAATATAACTCCATCTGGGTTTACTCTAAAATTACGGAGACACATACGGACAAGAAGACTTGAAGATGTTCGACAACTTGGATATGATCGTGTAATTATTTGTTATAGTTCAATTTGACATATAAGCAATTATCTGTTTACCTTATTGTAACATATACCACCCTATTATAGGTCTTCTGTAAGGCGTTTGACATTAATTGATTGCTGGATGGAACTTTGACAACCCCATTATTGTTTTATTTGCAGATTGTTCTTTTTCAGTTTGGATTAGGAAATAATGCTCACTTTGTTATTTTGGAGCTGTATGCCCAAGGAAATATTCTTCTCACAGATTCAGAATTTACTGTATTGACACTTCTCCGTTCACACAGGTACTAGATCAGATGCTACTGCACTTCAAGAAATGCAACTTTGGAAAAAATTGCTAATGTTGCAGCACATTCTTTTTAAAAAATTTATGCTAGTTTTGGTTTTCTTTGTAGGTACTTCCATCAAAATATTTAAATGATTGACTTTGCCAGCTTTTGTATTTTTATGCTAGGACTTGGTTTCTTTGTAGTCACTTCCATCAAAATATTTAGATGATTGAATGTCTTAACCATATTGATTATTTACAATTCTACATCATTGCATAAGTGAATCATGATAAGTAATTTTGAATATCTGATTGAATTTTGGAGAAAAAGAAATTTCATATATTTCAAGGGAGCATTCATGAGACTGTGAGACAATAGAAGAGGGCTTGTAATATGTCTTGACGAATGAAACACATTCTACTACATTAGTATATGGTTGACATGGTAAATCTCAAGGGTATGCATCAAATGTGTCATGACTAAGGTTTAAATCTAGTGCATTGTCAATTTTTTGATATTCTATTGGGATGGTACAATTTTGATGTGGAGTCATGTTGACGTAGGAATATACAACAACATCCATCAAGTCTTTATCTCAATAAGCGGGGTCAGGTATATGAATCCTTCTATGCTATTAGGTTCAATTACCCTATTATATCCTCAGTTATATTTTAATGAATTTTATCTTGATTTATCGTTGCTAACCAAACCTTCTTTTGTCTCCTTCATCCTCTATTAATGTGATTATTTGTCGTGGTCTCACATTAGACTCCTAAGTATGTGTTCATACAATGTGTTTTTTCAGAGTTTTCCCTTAATAAAGGCAACATTGACTTTGTCTCTAATGTTCTTGCATATACCTTAACATCCTCATCTCCGCAATACTCATCTTTTGCTCGTGTCCTTACTTTATAGTCTAATATAGCAGGTTTAACCACTATTTTGTAAAATTTGCCTTTAAGCTTTAGAGGTGCTTATAACATCTGACATCCTCCTCTATTTCAACCATCTTGTTTATATCTTATGTAAAACATCTTTATTAATCCTTCCATTCTTTTACAAAATCGATCCTAGATATTTAAAGCTCACTTGTCATTTTCTTACTTAACAATTGTCTTGCTATGTCTAATACTATTAAACTTAAATTTCGCATTTTTACTCGGCTAAACTTAAAACCTTTGACTTCTAATGTTTCTCACCAAAGATTTGAGTTTAACATTTACTCTTCCACGTGTCTCATCGATTAAACAATATCTGCAAATAAAATGCACCATGGTGGCATGTCTTGGATGTGTTAAGTTCAAGGTTTAAAATCTCGACCTGTGCTGAGGTTTCGGTTTCAGATTGGAACGATACAGTTTCGGTATCGTATCGTGCCGTACCAGTATGGTTTCGGTATTTTTTTATTCATATATAATAATTATTAGATAAATATATTTATTGTGTATAATTTAAAAATAAATTATATATTGATTTTATATAAATTCTCAATTATTGAACAACTTAATATAGTTATCAAAAATTAAATATAATTTTCTTTAAAGAAAATTCATCTATCAATAACTCGAATTAAAATTGATACATCATAATATGTTACCTTACTAAGTTACTAATGTCAAAATTTTATATGTTATGGAGCAAAAATCCTAAAAGTAAAAAGTTTATTATCGTAATATTTATGAATCTAAATTTCAAATTTATTCTATGATAAAAAATATCATCTATAATAAATATTTAAATTAACATAAAATGCTACTTTACATATAATAATTATATAAATTAATTATTTATTCATTTACTTAATTATTAATTTAAATAATATATATTTAAAATGATAAAAATATCAGAATATTAATTAAATAATAAAACAGTAAATATATAAAATAATAAAAAATATATCAAAATATAAATTTGATTTTTTAGATTTTTATTTTTTAAAATTTTTAAATAATATTTAAAACATTAAAAATAATTTTCAGAAATTAATTAATAAAATTTATTTAATTTTAAATATATTTTTGAATATTTTAGTGAGATAAATATTTATGTGAGGAAATGTTTTATAAACATTTCCTCACATAAACCTTGCACTCACGAGTCCTAGCTTAGGCGGAGGTTGCGCGTGCGGCCGGTGACTCATTCACTGCCCGGCGAGCTTCCGCGGTGCCGGAGGAGTCTGGCGAGTCTTTTGGCGCCGCCGGAGGAGTCTTGCGACGCGACAACGGGCCATGCGTGTGGCATTTCTTCCTCCGGTGTTGGCGTTTCTTCCTCCGACCATGGAGGATTCCCTCTGTTGCCGCCTCCGCTCGTCGCCGCGTGACGCACGCACGAAATCACAATGACTTCTGTGCCGGTTTCGGATTGCCAACAGAATAGTATCGCCTGTGCCGTCCGACACGGAACGAAGCTTTAAACCATGGTCAAGTTCATCCATGGCTAATTTTAAAAGGTATGGACTTAGAGTTGATTTTCGATATAACCCTATCTCTATCTTTATAGGAAACACTTCAGTTAATCTGTTTGGAGTGTTCACTTTTGTAATTACATCCTCGTTTATATTTTTAATAATTTTAATATATGCTATGCTAATATCATTTTTTTTTCTAGAATTCTCTATATAATTGCCCTCAGGATTGTTATAAATTTTTTATAGGTTAATAAATGCTATGTGTAAGTACTGTTTTTTTTTTCAATATTTTCAATCGGTTGTCTAAGAAATTGTATTACTTCTATTGTCGAATTTTTAGGCATGGATCCAAATTGATTACCGATTACCTTGGTATCCTTCCTTAATTTTTTTCCTATCACTCTTTTCAAAGTTTCATGATATAACTTATTAGCTTAATACTTCTATAATTTGTATAATTTTATACGTGTCCTTTGTTTTATAAAGGGAACTAGAGTACAACCCTCCATCGATCAGACATTTTCTTTGTTTTCAATTAATAACTTCGTAAGCCACTCAATACTCTGCATCTCTAGGCACTTACATGCCTCTATTGGAATATCCTCTGGTTTAACCACTTTCCCATTTTCCATCCTAATGCCAGGGGAGAATCCTTTTGCCACGATGGACGACTTGCCTATACAGCTAGTGGGGTCTCCTCTCAAGTTAGGACAAGTAAGGGAGAACCCAACCGAACAAGGACTCAAGATCAGATTCCCTTGCAGGTCAGTCTAGTAACCGAGCCCCCAAGGTTGGGCAGAGGAGTATTCCTGGGAGATTGGCTCAACTGTTGAGCCCCCTTACAGGTCAGCATGGATGGCCAGAGGACCTCTAGGAGTCGACTTATGAAGCTGAGCCCCCTTCTAGTTGGCATCGTTGGCCCAATACCCTTCAAGAAAGGATAATTGGAGTGAGTTCCCTAGTAGACCCTTTGATGGGTTAACACCTCACTTCATGCTAAAGGTCATAAGCTGAGCTAGCCTACAAAACACCAACTCATCTCACACAAGTTCGAGAGCCCCTAGTCCATAAACTCCAGAAACAAAGAAAGACAAGAAGGCAACTACTCAACTTAGTTGATTCATTGAAGAAGTGTTGGACGTGGACACATCTCTAGAATATGGGGTTCGTGGCCCACTTATATGGGGATAAACACCCTCGCATGCCTTAAAATAGCCAACATTACACCCCAAAGAGGTGAGATAAAAAAAGAGATAAATTTTGGTCGTTATAGTTTCCTTCTTGGCTCAATCACCAGAGAGGTTTCGCCGAGATTCTCGACACCCTCTAACTCTATCTTTAGCGGCGTTGTGCAGCCGCTCGAAGTCCGAGATCTGACATCTCTCAAGGTCCTTCCAAGAGAAGTTGCCAACAAGTTCTGCCGCCTCCTTAGCAACATATTTCAATTAGAACATATCCCATTTAACGCCTATTCTATTTTTAAAGTTTGAATTCTTGAATAAAAATTTAAATTTGGATTCTCTCCTGACCTGTTTAAGTTTCCTAAGCTAAGTTGGTCATCTAAAAACCTTCATGAAAAAGTAAATGAAAATACCTCTTCCATTGCTCCTTTATTTCCTCATCCTTCACTAGTACCCTATTGAATTCATTTTAATGGTTTTATTTGGGTAAGTGTTTTGGTTTCCTTCTTTCTTGCTTTAACTATTTTATAGATCCTTTCCTCGTCTTTTGTATCAAGTTGTTGATACAAGCGTTCGAAAGCTTCATTCTGAGCTTCACTCACTGCTTTCTTAGCTATTGCATACCTTTTTAAAATTTTCTTCATTTTTACAAGTGTATAGTAACTTATGTGCTTCCTCATTACACCGTCAAAATTCTTTATTTGGTGGTGTTCGTCCTCTCTACTCATCAAGTACGCTCTTGGTTATCATTTTCAAATTTGTTGACGTAGAGTATGCTGAGACGAATTCAGATATGTTCTAAAGCCACTAGACTTGTTTTACTTCCAAATATTGATCTATGCCAACTAAAAAGTCATTTGAATTAAAATTTTAAAGGTAATAAGTTACAAAATATTATAAGCAACTTAGTTATTGATGACACAAAACAAGTGTCATGTAACGGATGGGAGAAAAGCTCAAAGAATCTTTTGTGCTATAGCTTTGATCCGTATGGTCTTAACCATATGCACTTGACATTGTGTGGTGCCAATATTCCACAAAAATCGAAATGTGTTGTGATGAATTTGAATTAGTTTTCCTCCTTAACACCCTTCCAACTAGTTTATTTCCTTTTAAAAATAAAACAATAACAAATATGAATTAAATTTTTATTGTTCTATACTGTATCAATACTCAATACACTTCAAACGTGTTAAAGTGGACTCTGAGGTGAATTCAAAAGGGATTTAATCATTTAATTCTCTGTCACGTAGGACTATATTAATTATATAATTGAATTAAAAATTATTTTATTCATTTTTACTTCAAGTGCATGCCAAGATGAATTGATATAAATTTTATTATAAAAATATTTCTAGTTCTCATGCAATCTTTAGAGTTTCAGAATCCTTCGTAAAGTTCTGAGCACACCAATTTTAAGTTTGTCATGCATCCTTTTGATTATTTAGAACTTTGTGCTCGTTTTCCAACTTTGTGGTCATTTTCCATCCCTAGGATAATATTTTCTATAACTCTTCTGCAAGCTAGATGGCTCTCCAACAGATTATCTGTACATCCACTTTTTCTGTTAATCTGTCTTGTCCTTTTGACTGCAGAACTAATTTATGTTTCTTTTTAGGTGCCATGTGACAGTATTTGAATTACAAAAGAAATGGTTAACATATACTTTATTTCAAATGCTAATTATGTCATATTGCAGAGATGATGATAAGGGGTTGGCAATAATGTCACGTCATCGCTACCCAATTGAAGCTTGTCGTGTATTTGAAAGAACTAATCTAATGAAAATGAAATCTGCACTTGCTTGTTCTGATCCGGCTAATGAAAGCAATAACTCTGAGGCTATTGAGGACATACATGACAGATCTGAAGATGGCGGTGATGGTAAAAGCAAGACCATACCTCCCTCAACTCAGGAAACCAATAGGAAAAAACAGCCAAACAAAAATACATTAAAGTCCATCCTTGGTGAGGCACTGAGCTATGGGCCTGCATTATCTGAGCATATAATATTGGATGCTGGTCTTCTTCCTAATATGAAAGTCGGGGAAAATATCAATGTCAAAATTAGTGATGAAAAATTTGAGATTTTGGCTCAAGCTGTCACAAGGTTTGAGGACTGGCTTGAGGATGTTATATCCGGTCCTACCATTCCAGAGGGATACATTTTGATGCAGAGTAAAGGTATTGGGAAGAAGGAGCATGTAGTTACACCAGAACTTAAAGTGGACAAGGTAAAACAAGATAGCATAGGGAAAACATATGCTTGATTGCAAAGACATGCATCAACAAGTGTACCTGTAGAGCTTTATGATATTTTGTTTAATAATCTAATCCATGATTAAGATAATCAGTTTATGTATTGACTAGTGGACTATTGATACATTTGTTTGTTTCTGCACTAATTTTGTTTTTCTTTGAAGCTGAGTGTATATGTTTTTGTGTGTACAGATCTATGATGAATTTTGTCCTCTTTTATTGAACCAATTTAAATCAAGGGAATGCATAAAGTTTGATGTATTTGACTATGCCTTAGATGAGTTCTACAGTAAAATTGAAAGTCAACGCTCTGAACAACAGCGGAAAGCAAAAGAAGAATCAGCTATGCAAAAGCTTGATAAGATTCGCTTGGATCAGGTGCTAAATGCCTAAATTCTTTTAGAATGAATTTGCATTTCTAAAAGTTGTGCCATTACATTGTTGTATGGTTATCAATATAACACTTCTAATTTGTTGCCAGCATGTATTTTCACATTCCCAATAGTCTTGGCTGCTTCTGCTAATAGGAGAGTGAGTTTCAATTTAGAATCAGAAGTCGCTCATTGCTTTTGTTATTTTTCTACTGCCTTTTATTCTCGTCAGTACTTGCAACGTATGTACTTATTAAGATAGTGCATGGTAGTTGTGATTCAGTGACTTCACATTTTATGATTTCTGTCCTAGTTGTTAATCTGGTTAACTTGCCATTCTGCACATATCATCTGGTTTCAACGAACTAGACAGATTATTCTATTTTTTCTTGCAATATCTGCAAAACATTATTAAAAACCATACATTTTTTTGGTAGTTACTTTTTCAGTTATTTAAATGCAGGAAAACCGTGTTCATGCTCTAAAGAAGGAAGTTGATTACTCGATCAGAATGGCTGAATTGATCGAGTATAACTTGGAAGATGTGGATGCCGCCATATTGGCTGTTCGTGTTGCACTTGCAAATGGGATGAGCTGGGAGGACCTTGCTCGTATGGTGAAAGAAGAGAGAAAATCAGGAAATCCTGTAGCTGGTTTGATTGACAAGCTTTATCTTGATAGAAATTGTATTGCTTTGCTATTAAGTAACAACCTCGATGAAATGGATGATGATGAGAAAACTGCCCCGGCTGAGAAGGTATTAGTGGAAGAACAAGATCAATGCACTTTTTGCATATGAAAAATTCATACTATAACTTCAAAATATCATCCTGTTCTTCTGGTTATGTGTGGCATTAATGATTTTCTATGCTTACCAGTCTGATTGTTTGCTAAATATTTTAGCTTTTGAACAATTAGCATGACTATATATCTTTTATGTTTAATCTTGAATGTTTATATACATTTAATTATTTTGATATTTTGGTGATGCAACTATATGCATGTGCAGTGTCTTTAGTCATGGAAGAAATAACTGTTAAGCAACCAACACGTGTCCTGGTGGCTGGCAGTTTGAAGTAAACTTTGATGGAACAAGAATCAAGCATATAGCAACATAACAAAACATCAAAGACATTGTTTGCATAAATCTCATTTTTGGTTTTTGGTGGCTGTCTAGACTGAAAATATTTTCACAAATTGAGGTGGTGTCAGTCTGAGTATCTTATGCTTGTGTAAAGTATGTATTCATTTAACGATCATAATATTCATCCTAGTTAGTTTGAATTACAAAAAATTTGATGGGCCCTCAGAATGCAAGACATATAGATCACTAGTTTTTAGCCTTATAGGTGGCTACGTAGTAGCTTGTTTTCCATGCTCAGGCCCTAGCATCGTAGTTGATTCAGTCCAATACCAACCAAACACTAGGTTAGGGTTCTGTGTGTTTCCCTTGAGTGGTTGGTTATTTCTAACAATATCAAATATGAGTAATGAGATAAAGTTGACTTTGGAGCAATTTCACTAATATGTCATGGATATTTTCTTCCCAATATTTGGCTAATTGGGAAATACTTGTAAATACTTGTAGATGTATTTTATTTGGTCATGATTATTGTACAATATTTGATTTTCAGAATCGGTAGTGCCTTCTGATGATTTTTCCAATAAAGCACCCATGAAAAGGAAATCGGAGAAAAAATATGTATGGAAATATGATTCTATCAATTGAAAGGAGAAAATAACTTCAGAAGTGGATTTGTGAGAGCTAAAGTTTAGCACACAGTGAAGACTTTGGAATTTCTTTACCATGAAATATATTATTAATCACGTATATTACAACTCAATAATATTTTCTTTCTTGTATTCTTTCATGCAATATTTCTTTTTGTCCTTTGCTTAGGCTCTTTGTGGTCTGAGATATCTGGGACTAGGATAGTGAAAATTTTGTTGATGATACTTTTTCTAGGTCGAGGTTGATTTGGCTCTTTCTGCACATGCCAATGCTCGTCGCTGGTATGAATTGAAGAAACGACAGGAAAATAAGCAGGACAAAACTGTTAAAGCACACGAGAAGGCTTTCAAAGCTGCCGAGAAGAAAACTAAACTTCAACTTGCTCAGGTATATATATTCTAAGCCCCATAGCTAATCTTGTTTACATGCCTACATGGGATGAACTTTCACAGATTCATGTCAGAGCTTTTGTTCTTTTCTATATGCTTTAATTTTTTGTTTTAATAGGTTCACAGATCTAATCTTATAGTTGTGAACTTGTGATACCTCAAATAGATTTAGGGGTTAACTTGTGATAGAAATTGGAATTTACATGCTTAGGATGCATACAAATTGATCAGCATGACTTATCCGTGAGATTGTGAATTGTAGTTGTCTCTTGCTAATTTCTTGTTTATGAAACTTTTAGCAAGAAAATGTTGGTGCAATCTTCTTTAGGTCAAGGTTGACCAGTTTGACTAACTTGGGTTGGCTCTAGGTTGAGTTTCGATGTTTGGACAATATGTGAGAAGAGGTCAAATAGGTAAGGTTGACTGGATATTTGACAACATGTGAGAAAGAAGTCAAGTAGGTCATAAAGGACGGGATATTTGACTCGAGAAGTCCTAACTCGAGGTTAGGCAACGGAAAGCCTTAACTGCGATTAGGCAAGGGTGAAAATGCTACCAAGTGACTAGTCCTAACTGCAATTAGGCAAGGGAAAATCCTAACTGAGATTAGCCTAGACCACCTAAGAGGCCTAGATTGTTCTCCGGGATCACTTTTTAAAATAACCACATAATGGAGACCACTTTTTAAAATAGTTGCCTAGTTCATAATATAAGGATTTTTTTTTCTCTCCCGTTATTGCTCTCTGTTCCTTTCTTGTATCTTTTTTTTTTTAATATTCCTTTATGGGTGTGTGATCATATAATGTGATCAATTCTTGTACATGAAGACTATCTCAATACGGGGCAAGGTAATTAAGCTATTGCTGAATATCTCAATTCTATGAAGAGATTATGGATGGAGATGGATCAATATAGGAATCCAAAAAAGAAAGATAAACGCTTGTGGAAGGAGAACGTGTGTGATTTTCTTGCTGGACATCACTCAATCTTATCAAGTTTGTCTTCAAATCTTTTAAAAAAAAGAGGTGCCTTCTCTTAACTAGTTGTTCCTCATAGTTCGAGCTGAAGAAAGTTGAAGGGCATATCTACAATTAAGTTGGCAGTCACATTACAAGCAATTTGAGATGACTGATATTCATTCATCAATTTAATGCGGAGTGTTGGAAATGCTGGAAGGGCATATCTACAATTAAGTTTACAGAGACATTACAAGCAATCTGAGATGACTGATATTCATTCATCAATTCAATGCGGAGGTTGGCCTTGGAAATGCTAGAATATTTCCAGCTTATTACAAACTGTTGCATGCCCTACTATATCTCTTGAATATTCTTTGGAGTATCTCTATCAAGAATAGAATTCTTGTATGTAGGATTTCTTTATTACTTCTCTCACTATTTCTTTCTATTTCTTTTTTCTTGTATCATATCCTTAGTTATTCATTTCCTAATTTGTGTGCGTGTCCATATAATGTGGATCTAACCTTTTACATGAAGAAGTATAAAGAAGGCAAACTTCTTCCACGCTCCTATGCCCCTTTTAGTATTATATTATGATTTTCTCTTGTTGTCTGTAAAATTGCTTTCTATAATTTCAGACCTTTTTTGAATAATACTAACACAAGCCTTGAAAACTATAAAATAGCTGGGTTATCCTTAATTGCCAATGCTTGATTGAGACCGTCCTTGCTAATGTCTTATGACATGTAAGTAAGTTCAAAATTACCAAGGTTTTAAAATTCGCTAGGCGTTAGGCAAGCGCCTAGACCACCTAGACGGGGACTAGGCGCCACTAGGCGGATTTCACGGTATCAACATAAATTACATAATAAATCACATTTTATAACTCTAACACAATAATATCAAATTTAAAATGAGTTCAAAATTACACAACTAATAAAATATCACAAATTTATTCTATATTTTAACTCTCCAAAATATGGGCTTTTTTAGTTGCTCTATTTTCTCCAGCTCTTTTTTAGCTACTAGGGCAAGCCAACAAATCGGTTTCTTGTTGGACCAAAGTTTAGGCCTTAAAAAATTTAAGGTCAACGCAAAAAAGGGTTACATTTCAATTTTTTTTAATTGGGCTTTAAATTTAAAAGCCCAAATTAACAAAAATCATGAAAATTTTGCACTATTTCCGCGGCGCCTAGACGATTCGACCGATTAGTCGGCTCTTAGGGCCGCCTAATCCCGCCTAGGCGCCAAGACCGCCTAGGCTGGCCGACTAGGATGTTTCCGATGTGGCTGGGTGACGCCTAGCGCCTAGGCGGCCGCCTAGGACGATTTTTAGAACACTGAAAATTACTTTCTTGTGGTGGACTGCAATTTTGATTTCTTCTTTTAAGTAGGCCACTGTAATTTAATTGGTTACTCTTGTTGGTGTATTTGCAGGAGAAGACGGTTGCTGCAATCTCTCACATGCGCAAAGTTCATTGGTTTGAGAAATTTAACTGGTTTATTAGCAGTGAAAATTATTTGGTGATAAGTGGTCGAGATGCACAACAAAATGAGATCATAGTCAAACGATATATGTCTAAGGGAGACCTGTAAGTAAAGTCGTTCTGTACTTCTACTAGCTTGTAGTCAACACTGATAAAAGAGTTTTAAGTTATATTTGGTTATGCATCCATCAGGCTATTTTTTTATTAAGATTTTGGCTCTTACTGGAATATCTTTTCCTGTCCCTGTGCTATAAATATTCAAGATGTGAAAAGTTGTTTTCGCTTCTATTTACAGAAGTGAATGTAAAACCATGCTATGTTGAATCTTCTAAAAGAAAATCACAAGTATCTTAAATAGTTTTGCATTTTGTATCCCTTGCTATTCTGCCATTTGTCTTTCCCCTCTTTATTGGAAACATCCAAAACAAGAAGCTTTCTAGATGGAAAGATCAGACTAATCAACATTAGAGTTTTATTATATATTTCAAGAATTAGGGAATTCCCTTGTGCAACGTTTGGTAGAAGGTATGCTATGTGCTTCTACCACATTATCAACAAATAATAGTTTATCTTAATTATATTGCGTATGTTATCGAAATTGAAACTAGTTTTAATATTGATTTGGCCCATCATGAACCAAAGCATTAGAATACATTTTGAGATTAATACTTGCTTGATGGATTATATGTATAGCCAACTCTTTTTACCTAGTCCAACTCGAAATTGAAACTAGTTTTAATATTGATTTGGCCCATCATGAACCAAAGCATTAGAATATATTTATTTTCTGATTGGTTTATTTTTATTTAGATTGATTGAAATAAAGTGTTTTGTACAGCAAGTTTATAAGAGTTGGACTAGGTAAAAAGAGTTGGCTATGCATATAATCCATCAAGCAAGTATTAATCTCAAAATGTTAACTGTCATTCTCTTTTCTCCTTTGTTCCCAGAGATTGTTTAATCTCCTCTCTAAGAATACTCTACCTGTGCTTACTCATGGTTTGAACTTTGAATTCTGTATGCACCTAATAAGGTGTCAGATTCTGAATAGTGTTTTATCTCATTAATTTTCCATGCCTTTTTGTGATTTGTTAATAAAATTATCCAGACTACAGCATCTAAAACCTATAAGGTGAAATTTGAGTAAAGATATTCTGAAAGTTACATCTGTTTATATTTGATTTATGTTCTCAGTCTTTTGCATCTTTCCAGAAAATTTTTATACATATTTTTGGGTCAATTCTTAACATGATCACAATATAGGTATGTGCATGCTGATTTGCATGGAGCTTCTAGTACTGTAATCAAGAATCACAAACCGGATAATCCAATATCACCTCTGACATTAAATCAAGCAGGATGTTTTACTGTGAGTTGAGGCTTACCTTTTTTTGCCCAAAGACCAGTAATCCCCTTTTTTCCCTTTCTCGTGATTAGGTTCTTAGTAGTTAGTTCAACAGTTTTTGTTGTAATGTTGGGGATATGATGCTTTAGGAGCTTTCCTTCTACAAAGGTTCTAAGACATATTCTGCACAGGTTTGCCATAGCCAAGCATGGGACTCAAAAATTGTCACAAGTGCCTGGTGGGTTTATCCACATCAAGTAAGTAAGACGGCTCCCTCTGGAGAGTATCTCACTGTAGGTAGTTTTATGATTCGTGGTAGGAAAAATTTCCTTCCCCCTCACCCTCTTGTTATGGGTTTTGGCATTATGTTTCGTTTGGATGAGAGCTCCTTGGCACCACATTTGAATGAGAGGAGAGTTAGAGGAGAAGATGAGGGTCTTCTTGAGATGGAAGTTGAATCACACAAGGAGCAGGATAATTCTGACTCTGATGAGCAGGATATTGATGTAGAAGATACAAGTAAGGAAACAGAAAATCACTTCAATCCAATTAGGCATCAGCCTAATGAGGATACAGATACCGTCATTGGATTTGATTCTGTCGTTGTTACTTTAACAACTGAGGCTACATCTTCAAATCCACCTGAAGTTTTTTCTCAAGATGAAACTGGAGAAGGAAACTTCCATGCCGGAAGGCCATCAGATGTAGATGACAGAATTGACACTTCTAGTTCTTCACAACTTGACCTTCTTATTGACAAGGCACTTGGCCTCAGACCCGTTAAGCTTTCAAGTGATAACGCTCTATCTGATACACATGGATCAACGGCAGTTGAGTCTCAGACAAATGAAATTAAAATGAGTATAGGTAGGGAGAAGCCTTGCATATCTAAAGCAGAAAGAAGAAAACTCAAGAAAGGCCAGAAGAACACTTCCGATGCAGCAAAGGGCTCTGATGAAAATGAGAATGATACGGGTCCTGCCAATTCACAACTAGATGACAATCAGAAGGTGAGGCCAGTTAATCCAAAGATTACTCGTGGGCAGAAGGGGAAACTTAAGAAGATCAAGGAGAAATATGCAGAACAGGATGAGGAAGAAAGGAGAATCCGCATGGTTTTGCTCGCAGTAAGTTTATATGTACATTTTCTTAGTTTTAGAGATTCTTGTCTCATTTTTCATTATTTCTTGTTTATCATAACCTGTAATCTTGATGGTTCAGTCTTCTGGAAAAGCACCACAAAAAGAAAAGGAGCCAGAACAACCTGTTACTTTTGCTGGCAAGTTAAATAAATCGTTGACGGGTAATCTACATTTTTTTTTATCAATGAAATCTATAATGATATGCAACTTTCCATGTTTTAACTACAGCAAAAGTGCTTTTGTGGACTTATGTGGTTGGCAATTTTCCATTCATTTATGCCTGATGATTAATTGTTCTTGAATATATTTTAACAATATATTGCTGTGTGTGAGCCAAAATTATATTTGTTTTCACCAAGGGAATTAATTCCTTTGTTTCACTATTTAGTTAGGAGCCAATGTATTATCCTCTCATAGTGCTTATCAAGATTGATAAGGTGCTACGTGTAGGATAAAAGCTGTTAGGTTATAATGGAAAGGGAGTTCAAGAGTTTTTGTATACTCTTTGTGTTCACTTAGGCTAAAAGGAAAATTTATTATGTTTCTAAATCAAGCACATTCTATGCTTAGAGTGTTGACTAGCCGAGAAAGAATACATTAAAGAATTAGTGTAGGAAAGGTAACAAGAATTTAGGTCAGATGGAAATAGGTTAAATGGTAGAGTATGGGTAGAACAAAGAAAACTTCAGTTAGGTGTAATTTTTGAAATTTCAATAGATAATGCAAACTTAAGGAAAAAAAGCTAAGACTAAATTTGTGGGCATATTGGTGTAATCCAACAGATGTAAACGAGATAGAGTAGGTTAAGACGAATAAACATGTTCAATAGAGGTTGAGTTAATAAAGATTAATATTGTAAGGAAAGCTAAATAAAATTTAGCATGATAAAATTAAAAGATGATCTTTGTTTTATTTAAGATATTGTAGGGGTAGCAATTTAGTTTAATGGATCATAAACACGTCATATTTCAATGACCTATGATTCATTTATTTCTAACCCAAAGTATATCCATTCAATAAGCAAGTTAATTTATACACCAAACACGACCTGTTTGATAAATGTTTTCATCCGACCTAATCCTTTTGACTGAATTTTTATTAATTATAATAGAATAAAGTATAAATGAATTCATATACATTTATATTATTTTAAAAGAACAATATATTTGAATTTTAACTTACAAATTATGTAAATTAACAAATGGGTCATGGTTCAACCTATGAAATCTGAACCTGACTGCTTGTGTATTTGTGGTCATATCTATATTGGCCCATTTATGAATTGATCTATTAGACTCAAATCCAATCTGTAAATTTGTAAGTTGGGTTTTGTCTTGTGAAAGTTGAAACACAGCTCAATTGTGGGAAAGTATTCATGTCTCTGGTCACAAATAATTGTAATTATTGTTTGTTATGTGTTGTTGTATTGACTTTATGTTTCTTTGTCGCTTTAGTTCCAATGCAACTTTGAATTCTAGATAACAATGAGGCTAAGCTTGTTATTCTTTATTGCTTTTGATATGCAATCCATTTTCACCGAGTACTATTATTTTCTTTTGCTTGTGGTATATCATTTTGTCAAAAACTTTAGTTTGACAATAAAATGTAACAGTAGAATTCTCATTCGGATGTTTTCTGAACTTTGTAATATTTGTTCAAGTTAGGAAAAGAATAGTGTTATGCACTTTTTTTATAGTTCAACATAAGATTCCTGTTGATTGTGTGGACATTGACATAAGGTCTGGTTTATAATTGAAAACTTGCTTGGCATAATCAGTTGATGCGAGTAGTAATTGAAATATTGGCTGTTGACCGTGGTTGGATAGTGTAGTGCCATAACATGCACCCGTTCATTTATTTCTCCTTAAAAAATTTTGAAATATAAGTTTTCCTCTCTTTTTCCTCCCTTAAGGAAATGGTCCGATGAAAACTATTTTCAATCCTTTTCCTGGGAGTTTTTTTTTTTGGACCTTTTTTCCCCCTATCTATTTTCTTTGTAGGAAACGTGTCTAAATGAGCTGTGCAAATCAATTTGCATTTATTTCTAATTTTCAACCTTCTGTATGACTGAACACTGAACAGTTCCAAGGCATGCTAGAGTATATAATATCCTTGTCCATTTAAAGGTACTTGACTAACTTTTGACCAACCTTTGTTGCTATACAGATGAGAACAACTCGTCCAAAATATGCTTCAAATGCAAGAAGGCTGGTCACCTTTCTAAGGACTGTCAGGAACATAATGTTGAACCTAAGCAGACAAATGGCAATGTCTCTGGAGATTCTGTAAATGCACCAATTAAAGGCAATGGTGAGATTGATATAGCTGCAACTGAGGATGATGACATCCCTGAGATAGGTGAAGAAGATAGAGAGAAATTGAATGACTTGGATTATTTTACGGGCAATCCACTTCCGAGTGATATTTTGCTTTATGCTATACCTGTCTGTGGACCTTACAACGCCCTGCAAGCATACAAATATCGGGTCAAAATAACCCCAGGAACTGCTAAAAAAGGCAAAGGTACTTTCTTGGTCTTATTGTCATTGATGGGAAAGTGACTCCCACTTGGGATTTCAGACGCATCTTGAGAGCAATTGTTTTGGTAATTCATCCACAGGCAGTAGCTAGTTATACTTTTTTCTTCTCAATACGTTGTGCATTGCAAATTTCCTTATTCTAAATCTGTGAGCTTGTGCAGTTCACAGCAGGTTCTGATACCTGTATCATCTCCTCGTGCAACTTTATATATGAACAAGCAGCTTCTAATTTTATACACACACACATCAAGAATGTAAGATTGTTCCATTCCTACTAGAAGATGCACACAACCTAATTTTGTTTCCATAAGACGGTCAGATAAAGCAAAGTATGTCTATTGAATTGGGACGTTGCAGGAACAAAAGCCAATGTGGTGGATCTTTGTCTCAATTTTTGAAGAATGACTTGTAGGTTAAGGATACATATTTATCAAAGAAATATTATTACATGTTTCTTGAGAAGAATTCTTCACGTATAATGACAGACTCTGACAGCCGGAAACTTAATCCAGTTCACTTTCAATTTAGTAGCTATTCAATTGTATGATTAGGAGTTAGATGGTGAAATGTATATGGATGGATGTATGGACAGTAAAATAATGTAGGTATGAGTGTTGTCCATGTTGGATTACTCAAGTTGTAGGCAATTATGACGAGAAGCATCTAGTTGTAATTTGGGCTGGATAGCTGCAGATTTCTTTTGAAACCCTCCGCCTACCTTCCCATCTTCTGTTGAAAGATTCTTTTTTTATTAGATTTGCATAATTATCAATTTGTGTAATTTTCCATAGCAACTATCTATTAGTAGTTCATGTGTTTTTA
The DNA here is from genome assembly GCA_024364735.1 of Boesenbergia rotunda. Taxonomy (NCBI): domain Eukaryota; kingdom Viridiplantae; phylum Streptophyta; class Magnoliopsida; order Zingiberales; family Zingiberaceae; genus Boesenbergia; species Boesenbergia rotunda. The sequence goes on from JAGFNQ010010122.1 coordinate 96,851, forward strand.
CTATGTGATATGTGTTCTATCAGGTGATTAAAGTAATATGGTACTTCAACCTCGTACCCTTTGGATATGGACACATTCCTATTTGTTCATTTCCTTTGTAGGCTATGCCCTTATGCTGACCTGTTTATATTTCAATTTTTTTTTTCAGCCTCTGCTTCTTCTCATTGAAGGAAGAACCCATGTTCCTAACATTATTTCAAATTATATTTTATTTTCAGCTGCCAAAACTGCAATGAATTTGTTTAGTCATACGCCAGAGGTGACAAGCCGGGAGAAGGAACTCATGAAAGCATGTACAGATCCAGAATTGTTTGCGGCAATCATAAGCAACGTGAAGATTACAGCGCCGGGTTTGACACAGCTAAAGCAGAGACAGAAGAAGGGTAAAAGATCGGGCAAGGATAATTAGCAATTAGCAGAGTTGGAAATTTTGCCAGTGAAAATGCTTGTTAGGTGCAGCCTTCTCTCATCCTTCTCTATTTCCTCTTCTGCTAAGACAACAAACAAAACCTAAAATGTGTAGATTCTGATAGATATGGAATTCCTCAGGTCTCCTCACAGGTAAATTGGAAATCCTGTTTCCATTTCGCAAATTAAAGAGAGCAAAAAGAAGGAAGATACGAAAACAATGAAGAGTTCTGAGCAAGGATAGTTTTGTGACTTGTCATTGCCGATGTTGTCAAATATCGTTTGGTTGTGTATAATTCTAATTTAAGGGATTATGACTCTTCTGCTGAAATGGATTCATACCCAAGATTTCTTGTTGCGCCATTGATTTGAGAAAGGATGTTTAGAAGCTTAATAGATTGCTCGTCAACAAGATTAGAATATCTAAGAACGTTTATCTTAGCAAACCCACCTAAAGAGAAAAGGAACCGGGCAATTTACTGAAATGTGCCCTTTGATTAGCTTTCCAGTTTGGAACTCTTGCGAGGAATGCTTTATAAATTGATGCTTATTAGTTGATCTTGAAACCAAATTATTCGTGCCAAGTAATTGTTTTAATCTTAAAATCTCTTAACTAGAAACGAATTTAACATAAGATTTTAAGTTAAATGTTGTCTCTTGATTTCAAATTCAGCTTGTTGATCAATTTATTCAATATGCTTGATCCTAAAATCAATTTGACTGGAGCCAAAGTTATATGAAAATGAACTTAGTAAAAGATTTCAAATAAATTTTCTCATCAAAAGATGTTTCCAAAATTAGCCTGCAATTAATTTTGAGTTCAATGTCGAACATTTTTGGTATGATTTTTGAATCGGAAGGCACAGCACATGATTGTGGGGCGACAAATCCAACAGTGGTGAACCCTTATAATTAATTATATAAAGTATAACATTCATTGATTGATGATTCTTTATTTTAGTGGGATAAATTAGGGTGTTCTTCCAACTATAGTGATACATTTAAGTATTTTGTACCGTTAAAAATCACTTAACTATGATAATATTTCTGAATGAATTATCAACGCCAGCCCTTGGGGGCCAAATAAAACATTAATTATTGCTTTATTATATAAAAGACTTAAATATAAGATCGATGCATTATTTAAGTTTTTATTTTTTATTTTTGGTTTACTCTTTACAAAGGCTGTTACGGGCAGAGGTTGTTCTGGGAAAACGAAACAAGGAAAATAATAGAGCAATAATTAAGTTTAAAAAACTTAAGACATTTCCTAAGATTAAATACCAACATAAACTATAAAATTTTCTATATAAAAGGGGTCAAAGGCACGTGTCAATTTTCACTTAATTTTGTTGCTCCTCCCAAGAATTGAATGACATAATATTGGATCATGTAACAAACGAATTTGGGATGATCGATCCGTCCTATAAAAATTTCTCATCGGTCATTAAGATAAATTGGAAATGACATAATGACGAAGATGATGAGGCTAAAAGGTATTTCTTAAACATAAATTTCTTCCTAAACAATCTGATTAAGTTAGAATTAATTAACTAGACTAATTTAAATGTTTCATGTGAGAAGAACTTTGCTCTTCTTGCATACCAATTTCTTTAGCAAAGAAAATACGATGACGATTATTAGAGAAAACTAAGTATTGAATTAACTCATTTATCTAAGTATTAAAATCTTGGAACTGAAATCATTTTTTACCTAGAGTAAATTTTATTTTACCCTTGATTTCGTTTTTTTAACAATTTATTTCATTAACTATATCCATTTTACCAGAAATGTCCTCTGCCGGTTCAATATATATTGGTAATTCAGTTCAATTCTTGCTGGCGACTAATTCGGGAGATGATCAATCCAATCTAATAAAAAATTTTCATTTACCATCATGATAAATTCGGAAAATATAAATGAGTCATGGTTGACAGTCTAATATTACTATTAGTTGAATTCTATAGGTATTTGAGAATGCCCTGAGATTCGGATGATTAATTCTGGAGATGATCCATCCAATCTAATAAAAAATTTTCATTTACCATCATGATAAATTCGGAAAATACAAATGAGTCATGGTTGACAGTCCAACATTATTATTAGTTGAATTCCATAGATGTTTGAGAATGTCCTGAGATTCGAATTAACTCTCGCTATATGAGAAATTAGCTTTGCCTCTTACCATCACACCGTGCCCTGGGGGTTAGATTAATAATATTTTTTTTGGGATAACCTAAGCGTCTAGTTCTTACTATCCAATTAACTTTGGAGAAGACCAGCATAATCTCACAGAAATCTTCCACCAATCTCCAAAGATAAATAATAGAAGTGCAACATCAAGTTGTCGACATCCGACCCTTGTGGTCTTCGCCATCCATGTAAGACTGTTTAACGCCGAATTAGTATTCTACTTGTGAAGACAAACTTATATGCTTTTTCCAACCATGGATAATTCATCCTACAACCGCCCGATCCAAGTTTTCCATTAAATTCAACATCAATGTATGCCCAGTAGAAAATCGAACCGCGATACTATGAGAATCTTCGTTTCGTCTTAACCGCTACATCATACCATAGGGGACTAAATCAATAACACTTATGCAAGTGTTAGGGAGGTAGGGAGAGAGAGAGAGTGTATAAAAAGAAAATAATGGAATTACATATATATATATATACAACATTAATTTTGATAAATTTAGAGGTGCTCCTCATCATTATAACCTTTCATCGTCGTGCACGATTAGTTGCTTTAGCTGAGGTTCGCTCCTTTTTCAAATGAACAATGTTTAATTAATTAATTAATTAAGCTAATTAAATTATATATGCTTAATTATTCAGTGGTGGCCACGTAGTAAAGTGTAAAGTGATGGAAGAGTAAAAGAAGATGCATGCTCTTCTCTCTTTTCTTGTACGAGGAATAATTATTACATTTGAATTAATCTTAATTAAATAGATGGAGCCTGTCTCCCACATTTTTAAAGAATTAAGCACAATATGAATCACGATCGAAGGCCTCCCACGTTTTGTGCAAACTAATTTTGTTAATTTTTTAAACTGAGATAATTAGATCTTTAAAGAATTTACATGAAATTAATTTCTTGCTTTTTTTTTTCATGATGGACGGACCGACCGACCGAGAGCAAAACAGAATAAAAAGTACGTACACCATGTGTCATTTTGACTTTTGGCCCAAAGGAAATGGGAAGTACTCGTGGAATGGATTGATGATTAACGTATGTGATATTTTCATCTTGAGATTTGAGAATCAAAATCTAACAAAATTAGTATACTCATCTTTTTTATGTATTAGCCATAACATGTAGACTAATAACTTTTATGATTTATTTTCTCTATATTATTTGAGACGAATTAATAGAGACATTGAGGTAAATGAATCATTTTTGTCATCAGGGAATGGAAGAGAATATAATATATATATATATATATATATATATATATATATATATATATATATATATATATATATATATATAGACACTGGTGGTCGGAGTTAACTCAATTTTCATAATTAAATTTGGATTATTTTTTGGCACAAATAATATTATATAATTGACGACCATATCAGTAAGAGGCTGCACAACTCTTACGGTAGCTAGACTAGCATCAGGAATGATATATATCACTGCATCATGCGCATATAATATATGAAATTGTATTTGATTAAGTTACGATTGTTGCACTTGGATGATATGCACATACAGGAGTTATTTTGCATTTTCTCGTGATTACGAGCTTATATAACCCACTACCCCATAGATGGCATTGACATTACTATGTTTCGTACATTCAGTATTTTGGTTATCTATATTTTGTTATTCCCATGAGACTGTATCCGTTTATTTCTACTTTGCTCGTATAGTTTTATGATACCATGCATATATGTCCATGTCACTCGTAAAGTTCACCTGGACTTATCTCTGTTTACCTATTTTTCTGTTTCAGGATGATGCTGTTAGGAGAGTCCCGTAGCTGATCCCCTCTTATCACTTTCTTTTCATTTTCTTTTCATTTCGCTACTCATTTTTCTTTTTATTTGTGGATGTTTGTATTTTTCTTTATACACTGTACTCATAGACTTGTATGTGTTATGGTTTTCCGTACGTTTTGCATGATTGACAGCCCAGAGGGCTACATATTAGTTTTGTTTTGCTGTAATCGTGATGGTACGTGACTTTGACTATATGTGTGCATGTTTTATTTTTACTTTTGCTATATATGTTCCGACTGTGTTGGCAGAGATATGTAGGGTCGTATAGGCTATTTATAATTGTCTCAGCTTATCCGCCGTACAAGAGAGGTGCTGTCCGATTTTTATCAGACCAACGGCTCCTCCGGAGGCATTACAATTTATATCTTCCGTGTTAACTCTGAGATGAATTGACGGAGACATGAGATGAACGAATCGTCTTTTATCATCAAAAGTTTCATTTGCTTTAGCTCCCTAATATATATTGATTTACCTAATTGTCCCCATTATTTATAGGTACAAAAAGTCCAAATTAAGGTATAATTCCTTCTGAATTCAGTATCATATAATTAGAATCGGGTATATTTTCTGTCAAATTGAGTACCACCCTTTTTTCGAATGTAAAAAGTTCAAAAATAAGTATAATTCTTTTTAAATTCAGCATATTTAAATTAGAATTTAGTATATTTTCTATTAAATTGAGCATAATTCTTTTTTCGCCTGACCAATTGATTAGGAGCGTATACCAATTGATTAGCTTAGGATGAATTGATTAGGAAGTACTAAATTTGATAGAAAATATTGTCACGCCCCGAGACCAACGGAGCCGTTGATCCAATATAAAATCGGACAACATCTCCCCTGTCCGACGGATAATTTACACATACATACAAACACACGCAGATAAATATTGGTCTCAGGCCACAAAACAAATGTATATAGCATAAGGAAATGAAACACTACAATACTGGAAACATTATACTCACCTGAACTGCCCTCGGACAAACACTGTTAAATACCGAATTTTTCGGGTTGAAAAGGTGAATTTCGAAAATAGGGACCTAGTTGGAATTTACTGAAGTTGTTGGGCTTATTTGCAAAAATGCCAAAATCAGTTATAAAACCCCTAAAAATCCAGCCCGTGCCCTAACTTCCTCACCTTATTCTCTTCTGCCGTTTTCTTTCTCCCCGACGCCATCACCTCTGCCCTAGCCGACGCCCGACGCCGCAGCGGTTCCCAGCGAGCGCCGCCCCTTCGCCGTCTCTCTCCGTCGTGTGTCCTCTTCATCTTCTCCACGAGGTTGCGCAGGTGCTGTGCCCTAGTCTCCTTCCTCCTTCTCCGGTGCGCATGAGCCGATCGTCGACCCTTCTACACGCGAGTCGTCAACTAGCCGCCGAACCCTAGCCACGCAATCACTTTTCTTTTCTTCCTCACGCGAACTGGCCAACGCCATCTCTCCTCCTCATCGCCGGCGTAGGACCTAGGTAAGGTTGCTAATTTAGGGTTTAAATTTGAATGTGTTCTTGGGTTTGATTTCTGATGTGAATAGGTTGGAAGTAGGTGTAGTGTATTCGTAAGGTCAATTGATGCTTGTAATTTCGGTTTGGGAGCGTGAGTCACACAATTTTCTTATGGGTTCTATTGTTGAGTTAATGTGATTCGGTGTAATGAAAGTATTGCACTATAGGTACATTATTTGGATGTATCTGTGCAGTTTATATAGTTAAATTGTTGTAATTGATAGTGTACAGAACAATAAATAGTTGTAGGATAAGTATGCTATGGAACAGAATAATAAATGGTTGGTGATGTGAGGTGAAGTATTGGGGATTGAATTTGGTGTTTTCTGTGGTGTGCGATCAACACCTCATGGTTTTGGAAATCACCTTGCTATATGTTCGAATTGGCGGTTTAGCTTGGAAGATTAAGTTTGTATAGTTTGTTAGAATGAACCAGTTGTATTTAGGAGTTAATTAAATATGTATTATAGTTAGGATTTGTCCTAATCATATTTCGTATTTCGTTTAGCTAATTGGTTAATTTTTTTTAAATGGCTAAACTTCCACATTAATACAGGACCTTGATTCGGACTTGTTCAGTTGATCGTGGAAGGTTCTGTTCGTATACGTTCTACAAATAAAAGGCGGGTACTTCTCCTTTGTACTCGAGTAGTTTTCTTTACCTTAAAAGCATGGCTTGTTATGTCTGATAGGTTGCTTGACCTTGTTCTTTGTCGTTTGTTATTTAAACATCGCCGTTGAGACTTACTCTTCGTTGATCTTCAAGTATTCCAAATTCGTTTCTGTATAGTCCTCTGTTGGTTTCCTGTTCTGTAAAGTGCCAGTTGTACACGAGCACTTAGAAGTTCATAAAACACAATTAGGTTTATTTTGCATTAGAAAATACCCTACCTAGTAGTGTAGGTGCATAGTCGTTGGTTTTTGATTTCCGGTTGATTGTATTGATGCATCGTGTATTTGTTGGACTTTGTTGCATCGTTGTTTCTCCGGTTGTTTGTGCATCGTATATCATGCACCATACTTGCACGTTGCATACTAACGACTGTTGGCTTACATTTGGTTAAGCCGTCGTTAGTCATATTGTTGCTCGATTCACTCAACCACATGTTGTCATGGTAGTGGTTAGAGTGCGAGTGTTTGTCCTGTCATGTCAGACAGTGACACCCTCACCGTTATTTTAGAGGGATGAGTCGTTGGTGGCTCACCCTCACCGTTGTTTGTTTTGAGGGATATATTGTAGCTGTGGTAGCTCCCCCGATGTACTGGGGTTTGGAGTGTAGGCTCCCCGCATCCTGTCCACTCAACCACGCCTTATGTGGTATTACTGTTGTTGTTGGTTGTTGTTGTTGTTGGAGTGGTACAGTTGTCACAGCCCTACCTACTCGGTCACACAGATGAGATGTGTTGACGGCTTGACTGGCGTTAGGGGTGACACATGTCATTGCATCATGTGCATACGTATTTCTTTTATGCATTTGCTTGTGTTTGATGCACTTATATGAGCTATGATTGTTGCACATGTTTGACATGCATGTATATCTTGATATTATTGTTATTGAGTTGTTTTATACGTGTTTAGTCGTTATTCGGACTTTATACCATGTCGATTGATATATGTTATGCATGATTAGGTGAATTCTATAATTCTTATGGACTGTACACTTTTGAGTTCTCTACTCTGTTTATCCTTATTATGCCATGCTTATTTGTCTACTCATATACCCGCAGAGTCCGCCCGGACTCACCACCCCTGCTTCCCTTTTTGTTGTTTCAGGTAGCAGGTAGATGTTTTGCTTGGAGCCAGGAGATGATCCAGTTGCCAGTCCCTCAGTCCCAGTGTCGGTTTATTTTGGTTTGTTTTAGTGTATATTTTATTTCCGCAGTTAGTTTCCTTGTCGAGTATCGGTTTGGATTTTGTCGTTATTACTAGTATGCAGACATTCTTTTATGTTTAATATGGCTAAGCCATCCATTTACTTTGTTTCAATATAAACTGCGTGGTTGTGTTTATTTCCTATTGTTGTGATGCCAGCCGCATGTGGCTGAGCTATTTTGGTGGAGATATGATGTATATTTGCCCCATATTGTCCGCCGTACAGGGGAGATGCTGCCCGATTTTCGAGGAAGCATGTGCCTCTGGGGGCGTGACAAACACGTAGTAAAATCACATCACAAAGTCTAATAAAGGACTCAAAAATACAATACCGTACGAATGGATCGCGAATACAAGTCCACGATATATGAAAATGAATACAACGCATAAAGAATGCTATAAAACGAAAATAAACGCGGAAGCACCCAACAACGGAGTCGTAGGGACCCGAGACTGGCAACTGGGCTCCTCTGGCGAGCTATCAATATGAAAACAAAAACATTGTGATGGGTGGTGAGTCCAAATGGATTCCGCGGGTACATAGAAAGATATGCATGATAGAAAAATAGATGAACAAGCTATACAGATACAACAGGATACAATTTCAACAATAGTATCAGATGTATGCATAATTGAAGTAACAAAAAACTGTACATACCAGAAATCAGTCTATCATGATCATTATAGGACTCGTACCACATACGAGCAAGTGCAGGGTCATCAAACCACACAAAAGTATATCCTGTATGTGCATGTCAAGCAAGTGCAACAAATAAATACAGCAACCACAATCAAATGTATAAAATGTATCATATGCACATGATGTAATGTCATGGTCACCCCCTAACACTAGTCAATCCACCAAGACATGCGATAATGTGTCGGTTGAGTGGGTAGAGAGGTGACACTATCCGCACTCTACCATTATTGCTCCTGAGTGACCGAGTGAACAGGATGCTGGTGGAGCTCTCGCTCCGCCCCATGTATATATGGGGGAGATATCTCTCTCATCTTTTCTAGTCTATGGGAAGAGAAGGGATCCCTGCCTGCTACCACGCTTCGAACCCACTACCCATGAGAGATCGAGCGGAGCAGTACGGAGCAAATGCACACACCTAGCGTGGTATCCACTAACCCATGAGTGGTCGTGTGTGCATATCATGTGTCGGAAGACGATAGACTCAACCACAAAGGAGTTGCTGATCACCGGCATGCAACAGTGTAGGTATGGTGCATGACTCTAACACATGCAACCCTACCAGGTCATTGATACATAACTCTATCTAACATACACAGGTCGTATACATGTATCATAAGCCAATCATCCTATATCCAGACACACGTGCAAGTATGACTAGAATCAGTCAAGGCAACCCTACAGTGGTATGCTAATCCTTATCCACATACTCATGCTCATACCAATGCTATACAGAATCAGATAACAAATAAACGAGACTGTATAGAAGGAAAATTTAGAACATATCCAAGGTCATGCATAAGTATCAAGCAGGGTGACAAAACGGTAGCAGATAAAGGTAAATATCAACCTGCTGCAATAATAACAAAATAGTCATGCATAAAAGATGAAATAGATCTACAGAATACAAGCAAGAAGTACCCGCCTCCAAGTAAGTGAAGTCCGTATCAAAGGAGAAAGAACCATCCGCCAATAATCCAATCAAGGCCCTATATCAATGACATATTTGATTAGCTATTACACAGATATGATAACTAGCTAATAAATCCCCTAAACCATACTAGGGTTAACCTAATCATTCCCTTGCCAGTTAATTTCATCTAATTAACCGATCGGTTCTTAATTACCTCGCGTAGTTAAGATTAGGTTCAATCCTAGGTTTATTCACAATCTCATACTCATTTAATTAACCACTCAATTAAGTGATTTGTGTTGCGTATCATCTCCTCATTTCTAGACTAGCTCAGTTTCCAATGAAGCCTAATCCCCTTCCAATTGGTCCAGGTTAGACTACACAACGTAATAGAACCCAGAATGAACATATTCTACCAAGATCCTCTCCTAATCAACTTCTCACAAACTGCCACCAATTACTAGCCACAACAACCTATCCAAATCGTACCATAAATCAACACGAACCAACCCCATTCCCATCAATACAACAACTGTCACCATAAATTCAAAACAGGATCATAATTAAAGCTACACGATGGATTCAATCTTCCAACCCAATTAACATTAATCAATCCAAGAGTTAACCTCACGGTAGAGTATCAAAATTGCAATGGCAATTACATGAATTCAATACCTAGTGAACAGATCATGATCTCAGCTACACAATTCACTGAACAAACTCCATAACCAAATCATATTGGCTAGAGAGCACCCTTACCTGGATTTTGCCGAGCATTGCAAGCTCCAAAACCAGAACCTCACAGCAAGCTCCAAACTGCTCAAGGGCAGAAACCAAAAACTCAATTCCAGAAATCAACTGGAACAAATCTGACCCATCTGAGGTAATTGCTGCTAGTTTTTGAAGACTACAGAACCAATTCACAACACAACTCACCTGAGGATGCGCCGGAGCAGTTCCCTTTCACAGATCAGGCACGACCCGAGCTCAGGCGTTGGAATTCCCTCGCGAAGTGATATCCATCGGTATTAGCAGTTGCAAACAACCTTGCACTACCCTAATCCAATCTCCTTGGGCTCGCGACAAGGGGAATCTGAGGAAGGTAAACATGAAGGCAGTGATGGGAGGAAGAAAGCAAATCCACACTACAGTTCCTTACCCTCGTGATGCCGGTGGCAACGAATCGAGGCTGCTTGCCTCCAATAACCCACGATGAGGAGTTCTAGTTCTCCTGATTCTCCAATCGTTGTTCTTCACTCCCTCTGCTCGGGGAATCAGATCGAGTGGGTAGCGCAAGAACCCTCACTCGGAAGGACTGGATCAAGCCCTCCTCTCCCTTGCGTGTGGAGGCGTCTTTGAGTGAAGCTGCCGATGGAGAAAAGGTTGGGCTGGGAAATGTGGCTCGCGTGCGTCACTGGGAGTTTAGGTGAAGGAGGAGAGTTCTAGGGCTATTTTAATGTTGCACATATGCATTTAAGTCCTTGCTTCCTACCTAATTCCAACTGAGTCCCTGACAACCCCTTGTTTTGGAGTTTTAAGCCCTTTAGACCTCGAGATATTTAGTTTAATACTATTTGAGTCCCCGAACTCCGTCTAAGAGCCCGGAACTCTACAAACTTTCCAGAAAATTTTTCGGAGCGAAATAAAAGTGTCGGATTTAACAAATATACTAGGTTTTAATTAAATGATATTAAATTTATAAAGAATTATATTTTATTTCAGACATTTCATACCTAAAAACGTTGAGGGCAATTCGGTAAATTTGTAGTTGAAGTACATGAAAATAAATTTTTTCTGACGTGGGGACTGAAGAGGTAGTTGAGTTTGCATGCAGGGAGTTTAGGATAAATTTTCCTATATATATATATGTGTGTGTGTGTGGAGTTGACTCAATGTTCATAATTAAATTTGGATGTTTTTTTTGGGCACGAATAATATTATATACTTGACGTCGATATCGGGCGAAGGCTGCACAGCTGTCAACAGTGGCACCTACGGATGGCAGCGACTAGTCAGTCAATCACTCGACAGGCAATGGCGTAGTCAATAAGATCGGAATCGAAGTGGAGCGGTGTGTACGAACACTAAATCAAACTATCAAACGGAGAAGAATGAGCTATCTAAGATGATTGAATTATCTTGTATGGCCAAGCTAAGTCGAGTTATTGAGTACCCAGCTGGTCGAGTCTGAACTGGCCAAATGCCAAACTAGGTTAAGTTGCCGAGCTAGTAGAGTTGTCGAGCTGGCTGAGATCCAAGCTATTGAGTATCGAGCTACCAAATGTCAATTAAGCTGCCAAGTGGTCGAGTTGGACGAGTCTAAGCTTGCCGAGTGCCAAGTTAGGTCGAGTGTTGAGCTAAGTTGAGTTATCGAGTGTTGAGTTGGCTGAGTTAGAGTTGGTTAAGTGCCAAGCTAGGTTGAGTTGTCGAGTGGGATGCCGAGTGCTGATTTAGGAAAGAGAGATGCCGAGCCCGATGTTTGACTTAATTTCTTTAAAACAGATTCGTCTTCTCCAGTGGAGCTTCGAGATCACTGTGCACATCTGTTTCTTAAGATACAATGGGACGACCACCTCAACAACCAAACATTGATTATTTGTGGTGAACCGAGACAGTACCTGATTATCACCAAAAGAACTATCAAGCAGAGTGTACCACAGAGAAAAGAGAAAAAGAACGAGGAGAACGAAGGTGGAAAGGTTTCTTTCGCTAATGCGTCTGCTTTCTACATCATGTCGTAGCCTCCTGCTATATATATAATTAACCACACCTATAGAAAACAAAATAATTAATCAGGTTGGATAACGTCGAATATGGGATGACAGACCCGGTCCTATGAAAATTTTCCACCGGCTGCTAAGATAAATCAAAAAATATTCGAGACGGATGGTCTAGAAGCCAACATCATTAAATGGCTAGATAATGATCATTTATTGCTTTCACTTGGCCAAACGTTGATTGTCGACCGATGCATATCGATAGTTATCGATCTGTATGTTACATACTTCTTTTTTTTTTTAATCAGGAAGCAGACAAATTGAACCTGGGATAACCGACCCGGCCCCACGGAAGTTTCCCACCGGTCACCAGGGTAAATCGGGAAGCGCTCGCGGTGGGCAGTCTAGAAGTTCAGCGTCCCAGGGTTCGCGCCCCATTTAGAGGAAAAATTCCTGCAAAATAATGCACCGTAGCTGGGGATCGAACCGCAGATGTCTAGGTTAACAACTAGGTGCCCTACCGCTGCACCATAGCTGGTGCCCCCCCCCCCCAAATTTGTATGTTACATACTTGAACAGATAACAAAAGGAGGCTTCAGATTGTAAAACTTTGGTTTGATTAAATCACTCGATTAAATTTTGTCTTGATTGATCTGATATTTAATGCACGTACAAATCGTGCTCCCACACAAATCACCTGAGTTCAATATAATTTGGGTCTTCAAATTTGCACCCTCTAAAACCCATATAAGAGAGAAAACCTCTTCTCAGATTTGTTTACAATATTCATTGAATATGATTTCATGTAAATTAACAATAAAACTGTAAAACTCTTGAGAATAAAGACCATGGAGTATCTTTTCATACAATTTTTTTCTTCATTTAATTTTCAATATATTTTTATAACCGACTCATCTAATGTAATATGACTTCATTGTTATGTTATTATTGTATATTTTCAATATATTTATGAACAATAAAACTATAATACTCTTGAGAATAAAGACTCTCATTTACCACAGAGTATCTTTCCATATATTTTTTTTTCTATTTATATTTTTAACATATTTATATGAACATTGTCCATTTGGGAAGAAGATAATTCTAAAAATTTATTCACGAATATATATATATATATATACTATTTTTAATAATTAAAATTTATATAAATTAATAAATAATTTATTTATAAATTAATAAATAATTTACTTATAAATTATTTATAAATATTATTTAAATATATTTTTATAAAGCAATGGATATAAATAAACTTTATTAATCTAACAATTTTCACTTTACCAAAATTGATCTGGTCACTCTCTAATTAATTAGACATCATTTATTCATGGTTAAAAGGCCCCCAACACGGCTAATTCATCGTAGGGTCAATAAAAAAAAAATTAATAGCAAAGTTCTATATGAAGGTCCAGGGAATCGAACCCCGTGCTTCTGGCGTGCGAAACGAGCTAGATCCCCACAACAAAACATTATTTATTCATGGTGATAAAAGTTGCATGATTCCCTCATCGTCCCCGCCAATCCATCCCAGAACCAACAAGAAAGAGGTAAATTACAGAGACTACTAGCCCGGATACTGTGACTAGTGTGTGAGAAGAGCGGACACACTAGCTTTGATAGATTTTGACCCCCAGACCGACACCATTTATTCACGGTGGCAAAAGTCAATTCGCTCACCCTTAGCTCCCCTGCAAACCCATCTCAGGATTAACACAGAGGAGGTAAATTATGGGGACTACTTGCCCGACTGCCGTGGCTAGAGCATGAGGAGAGCGGGTACACTAGCTTTGCCAAATTTTAGCCCCCAAACCTCAAGGTGGCTATTAATGGATATTATTTTTCTTCAGTTTGGATACGCTACAAAGGAGTATACATCTCTATATATTTAGACTAAAACATGAAACTAAATTCATGACAATAATTGTACAATCCATAATTTTCTAGGCTAAAATAAGAAACAAAGTTAATGACAATAATTGTACCATTTCAGTTTACACTATTCTAGCATAAATCTACTCGAAAACCCTCCTCCACCCCCCACCCCCTTATTTTTTAACTCAAGGTGGAATAACATAGACCAACATGAGTTTGTGAAGTAAATGGTTATATCAAATAGGAAGATGAGCTTTAGTAAAGAGATCAGCAGTTTGGTCCTCAGAATAAATAGAAATAAGTTGTAAAGTGCCACATTGAAAATGTTGTCGAACAAGATGACAGTCATTCTCAATGTATTTGGTTCATTCATGAAAAACATCATTATGAGCCATTTGAATAACACTACAATTGTCACAATGTAAAATAGTAGGGGAGGATTGTGTAACACCCATATCTTTAAGTAACCAATGGAGCCAAAGTAATTCAGAAGCGTGTCTACAAGAGCTCGATATTTAGATTTCGTGCAAGATCGAGATGTGACTGTTTACTTCTTACTACGCCATGAAATAAATGAGTCTCCAAAAAAAATAGTAGCCAATTGTTGAGAGACGATTAGTAGGATCGCCATCCCAATCAACATCAAAATATCCAGACAAGATTAATGAGGAATGAGTAGAAAAGTAGGGTCCATGAAAAAGTGTGTTTTTAACATACCGCAAGATGCAAAGAACAACTGTAAAATGGATGGTTCATAAAGCTGACATAAATTAGCTGACCATGTGCACAACATAAGCAATATCAGGGCGAATCACTGTAAGGTAAACAAGACCACCAATAAGTTGCCAATATAAAGTAGAATAAAAAAGAGATGTGCCATCAAACAGAGTTAACCTAACATTGGTGTCCAATGGTGTAGAGATAGTAGATGAATTTGTGATACTAGATCTAGAAAGCAAATCAAATGTATATTTCGCTTGAGCCAAGCAGTAACCATCAGAATCAGAGCAGATTTCAAGGCTAAGAAAATAGTTGAAAGATCCCAAATCTTTCATTTCAAAATGTTGACTGAGATAGTTCTGCAACTCAGAAATGACCAAAGAATCATCACTTATAAGAATCATATCATCCACATAAAGTAGCAAAAGAACAACTCCTTTGTCAGTACGATGAATAAATAATGTAGAATCATGAGAACTAGAAGTAAAACCCAATTGTGTAATAGTGGAGCTAAATTTTCCAAACCATACACGTGGAGCTTGTTTAAGACCATACAGAGCACGACGAAGAAGATAAACTTTTCATGGAGGATGAGAATACCCAGGTGGTGGATTCGTGTAAACCCCTTCATCTAAATCTCCATTCAGAAAGCAATTTTTAATATCCATCTAGAAAGGAGGCCAATGTCTAACTACATCAACAACTAAAAGACTTCGGACAAATGTCAAGCGAGCAACAGAAGCAAATGTTTCTTTATAGCCAATGTCGTACTCCTGAGTATAACCTTTAACAACTAAACGAGCTTTATAACATTCAACAAAACCATCAAAGCAAGTTTTAATCTTATAGATCAATTTACACCCTAGAGGAGTTTTACCTAAAGGAAGATTGACTAAGTCTTAAGTATGAGTTTTCTCTAAGGTGTGAAGTTCATCAGACATTGCTTGCTGCCAGAGAGGATCTGTACTAGCTTCATGATAAGAGTGAGGTTCTTGCAAAGAGACAACAGTAGAAAAATAATTATAATCTCTAAGATGATGAGGAGTTTCTCTTACTTGACTGGAGTGATGAAGTGGAGGAATAGGATCTTCAGAGGAGGCAGATTCTAGAGATGCAGGTGTAGACGAGGGATTAGAAACATAAGCTCTATTGGGGATTGTGCGGTCGACAGAGGAGGGTGAATTGCCCCTGAAAAATATAAATGAATCTTTTGTTTTGCTAACAAAGATAGAGGTTAGATCAAAAGCAAAATAATAATATTAAAGGAATTTATAACAGAAAAAAGAGGTAGACAATTTACTTGGTTTGCAACCAGGAAGGTTGCTAATCTAAGGCAAAGTGAAATTCGTTTTTCAAATGTACTCCTTGGGGCGAAGAAACCTCTTACAAAAGTTAGAACTCAGAAAAACAGTAAAAACTAGAGCAGATTCGTGTACATGTAAATTACTTGAATGTAACTGAGCTCTAGAGGTCTATTTATAGCTTAGAGAAGTTTATCCGATTGCTGACATGACCCTATACGGGCGCTCGAGTGCTTAGGGGCACTTGACACATGGCTCAAGGGTTATCCACTTAGCAATATTCACGAACGACTACTTCTGGATAAAGTTTGGCTTTTTGGGCGCCTGTATTGACTGGAGCGCCTGGGAACACGGGCACTCGAGTCAATACGGGCGCCCCAATTCATGGGTGGCCGAGTTGACTAGGCGCCCGAGTGATTTTTGGTCAGCACTATGTTAACTAGTCTCCAGCGGGTCTTCTTAGGTGATTGACAGTGTAATTTAAAAAAAAATAGAAATTAAACCTCCCCTTAACTTAATCCTATTTTCTCTCGCTTTGATCACATCAAAATTTAAACATGTTAAGGGTAAAGTTAACTCTATTAAGAAAAAACTTACAAAAATGCATAGAAAAATATTTAAACATCCAAAATTTTTGTAAAATTTTGATAACATGTCAAAGATAATAATTAGTCTTCAAAAAATCTAGATTTTCAAAACTTGATCGAAAAATATTTTTAAAAATTAAAGGTCCAATTATCAAAAAAAATCACAAATTTATTTTTACTAAAAAAGTATTCAAATTTGTATCCAAGTTAAAACTTTAGTAGATTTACCACTGCAAAAATTGTCAATGTAAAATAATTTTTTTAACTATAAGAAAATAATTTTGAATTCGGAGTTGATAGTTTTAAGAGAAATAATTTTTGAAATTAGATTTCGACTTCAAATAAATTTAATTTTTTTTTCAACGTTCAAAAGATATCCATAGATCCTTAAAAATTGGATTTAATGAGATTAATTTTAAGTATTTTTAAAATTATAAAAATAAGTTTTTGAATAAAAAATCATAATAAATATATTTAACTATTAAAAATTTCAAAAAAAAATTATGATAGCTCATAGTGAACTCTATCATAAAAAAAATATAAAATTAATTTTTCTGCAATAAGTACATATTAAAAAAAATTCACTAGTATGGCCAATAAGCATTAATTAACAAAAATTAATAAATAAGTATTAAATAAAATCTAATAATTTAGTACATATTTTGCGATCTAATACAAGTTTCTACCAATAAGGTTAATTAAATATTTTGTAGGAATGTGATTTCTTGATAGTTTTGTAATTTGACTCTTGTGATATCTAAATTACTAATTGAGTCTTCCAGTATATCTAATTTTAGAGCTAGGAACTCTTGAGCATGCATAATTTTTTAACACTTCAATTTCTTCCTTTAACTTTTCATTTTCATGTTTTAATTTGTCATATATTTCAAGCGGGCATGTAGAAGTTAGTTATTTTTTAAATTCTAAATTTTATTTTCTAATTTACATATCAATTTTATCATAGCTTTAATACCTGAATAAAGTTGATTAGTAGATAGAAAATATACCTCACTTACTATGTCTTTTTCAAAATCTGAAGCTCCCCCTTCATCGTTGTTATCTTCTGATGCGACTCTCCATTCATCGATACTTTCTTCTTCTTAGTGGATGACTATTAGCACTAGTTCAGCGAGTTCCTCGAGATCAGACTCATCTGATGAGGATTTGTCCCACGTGGCCTTCAGGTTCTTATGTTTGTCCTTGTTGGATTTGTTCACCTTTAGCCTTGGGCAGTTCTTCTTGATGTCCCCTTCTTCTCTCAATTATAACAGTGGATTTTTCTTTGTTTTGGGGAATATTTTTTATCCTGCACTTTATTAAACTTTTTATATTTAAAATACTTAGATAATTTTTTTACGATACGTGCTGTGGGTTCTTCATCTTCTGAAAATTCCTTTTCATGTTGGATCTTCATCATGCTTAGGGCTATGTTGTCCATCTTACTCTTTCCTGTGTACCAAGATTTGTGGAGTTCTAATGTCGAAAATAATTATTCTAAAGTGCTGACCTCGAGATCCTTAGAGATGAAGTATGCGTCTATTACAGAAGTTTAGTCTGTGCTCCTCAGGAATGCGTTTAAGACATACCTGTGTGTGTTGCGATTCGTTACCGTTTCTCCGAGGTTCTTAAGTCCCGTGATAAGTTCTTTGATTTTGGCGTATAGCTGAGCAACTGATTCTCCTTCTATACGGAGGTTACTGAGTTGGTTGTGAAGCGTATCTCGTTTTGCCAGCTTTGTTTCAGAAGTACCTTTGTGGAATTCCAGAAACTTTTCCCAAAGTTCCTTCGTTGATTGGTAATTCCCGATTCGGTGACTTTTTGCGCAAGTAGTACGGTTAGCAGATGGAATTTTGGTTTCCCGTTTGCTATAAAATCTGTTTGCTCCTTTTTCGTCTTTATCTTTATTATCGACGTCTTTGGGAACTTCAAAATTATGTTTCATGATTAGTAATAAATCAAAGTCAATTTTAAAAAATACCTGTATTTTTCGCTTCCAACTAGCGAACTCCCCCTCGAACTTTAGTGGGTAGATAATCGATCCGACCATTTTGTAGGTTGCTTTAGATGGCGGTTCCTTCTGGAGCATCCTCGTTCTGATATCACTTCTTGGGGATCAAGCTGTCAGTAAGAGGGGGGTGAATTGCTCCTGAAAAAAATAAACGAATCTTTTCTTTTGCTAATAAAGATGGAGGTTAGATCACAAGCCAAATATTAACATTAAAGGAATGTGTAATAGAAAAGAGAGGCAGACAATTTACTTGGTTTACAACCAGTAAAGTTGTTAATTCAAGACAAAGTGAAGCTTGTTCTCCAAATGTACTTCTTGAGGTGGAAAAGCCTCTTACATAAGTTAAAACTCAGAAAAATAGTGAAAACTAGAACAGATTCATATACAAGTAAATTGCTTGAATGTAACTGAGCTCTGGGGGTCTATTTATAGTCCCAGTGAAGTTTATTCGATCGCTGACGTGACCTTATATGGGCGCCCGAATGCTTAGGGGCGCCTGACACATGGCTCAGGGTTTATCCACTTCGCAACATTCGCGAACAACTACTTTTGGATGAAGTTTGACTTCTTGGGCGTCTGTATTGATTGGGGCGCTCGAGTCAATACGGGCGCCCCCATTCATGAGCGCCCGAGTCACCAGAGTGACTTTTGGTCAGCACTGTGCTGATTAGTCTCCAGTGGGTCTTTTTGCATGATCTCGGGTTTTCCAGAGTTGGGCTCACCGACCCCTTCTCGGGCCTTCTCCTCGAGCATGCTTCCCCCCGGCTTCTTGTCCCTCGGACATCACGCGCGTCCTTCTCACTCCACCGGTGTACTCTTTCGCAGACCTTCGCGTCCCTTGGATGCACCGAGCCCGTCGACTCCCTTCCCGTGTCATCCTTATCGACCGCTGCGTCTTCCGCTCGACTTCCTGCACTCCTAAGCTCCTGTACACTTAGACATAGGAATCAAATACAACAGGACCAACTTGACTTAGTTGACCACATTAAAACTCACCTGGAATACTTACAAGCTCATCAGAAGAATCTATAGTCGAGGAAGGAAATAAATCTAGTGAAGAGTCAGTAAAGAATGGTTGAGAAGTAGAAAATGAATTATGAAATTTCGAAAGTGTAGAGAACATAGTATGTTCCAAAAATGTCATATGTCGAGAAATGCATAGTCTGCTAGAAATAGGATCCCAACACCGATAACCTTTGTGTTTTATTCCATACCCAAGAAAACAACAAAGACGAGCACTAGGTTCTAGTTTAGTATGTTCATGTAGATTAAGAAGGGCAAAACTGTTGGAAACGGATGGCTAGAGAGGGGGGGGGGTGAATATAGCCAATCACTAAAATTTGCTCTCTTAAGTTTTCTGCGTGATCAGGTTAGTAGCAGCGGAAGCAAACAACACAAACAGAACAATACAAAGAAAGAAAGCAAACCAAATCGCTAAGACGGAGATGTACAAGGTTCGGGGATAACTTGCCCTTACTCCTTGGCGTGCCCGTGAGGTGGGCGATCCCTTGATCGTCGGCAGATCAAGCCCCGGTGAACTCCGGATAGTAGTAGCCTCCTTCTCGGTGGAGAAACCTCTCCACAAGTGATCTCAAGAAGATACAAATTAAGCACAGAGACACTTGAGAAGACAAGCTCACAAAGATGTAACAAGATTGCATAAGCACAAAGCAACAGAGAACACGAACACAGCCCAACCAAACTTCCCAAGTTTCTGTCTAGTTTTTCTCGTCTCCTCTGCATCCAACCTCGTCTTAAGCATCTGCTCCCATCACCAGGCTCTCCATCAGCATCCACTGAAGCCACAGCCTGACCCCCTGACTCCCTGAGCACTCAGTTCACTGAAGACTCTCTCCAGCTGAGCCTCCGTCAATTGCCAGCTGCTCTCCAGACGCCGTTGAGACCTGAAACAAGGAAACAGCCAAACCTGCTCCAAGGAAAGCCTCCCATTGACTCTCCTCCAATGTTTGAATCATCCCTGTAAAGCCTGCACACTCTAATAGAAGCTTAGCAACTCATATCAACATATATCAGCAGTGTATCAGAGAATCGGCAGAGAATGGTTCCTTGTTTTTGAGAAACTGGAGAAGAATGGAATAATCTTGATACTCCATCACATTGTTAGTACGAAGAATTTTTATACAACAAGAGAATTGAGTCTTAATCATATTAGCAAAGTTAATATAAGTTTAAGACAATTCATATCTATGTTTGAGAAAATATATCCATGTACACCTAGAATAGTTATCAATAAATAAAGCATAATATTGATAGCCATTCACCATGGGAGTAAGAGCAGGACCCCAAATATCATAGTGAATTAATCAAAAAGAGTATAATAGAGTTATTATTAAAAGACAAGACATATTGTTTTGCTAATTGACAATGTAAACAACCAAATGACTTAAATTTAGATAGCCCTACTGATCCACTAGAAATCAAAGATTGAAGTTTACTAGCAGATGAGTGTCCTAAACGAAGGTGCCACTAGTATATCAAGGGGAAGGTTGTAGAAGTAGAAATTTTTTGTGGTAGAGGAATGTGAAGAAATGTGAGCTCAAATAATCTTCCCACCTTGCGTCCTATTCCAAGAATCTGACTCATCTGAAGGCCCTGGACATGACAACCAAAAGGAGAGAAAAGAATATGTTGGATCGAAGAAAACGATAGAGAGGGGGGGATGAATATCGTTAAAAACTTTTCGGACTTAGGAAAGAGAAAATACGCAGCGGAAAGAAATAAATCACAGAGGAGCACAAGTCAATTTTTACTTGGTTCGGACTCGCGATCGACTCCTACTCCAAGGCCCACGGTCCTTGACCGTTTACTTTGGGCAATACTATAATCGTGCAAAAAGATTTACAGTTTAAGTACAAGAATATTTCAGTAAATTGAAATTGCTACACTTTTCATTACCGACGCCCGATGTGGATCGTATTTCGGAGCAGGGGGTCGTCGTCGGCGCTGGGATCTCGAAGTCGGAGTTTGCCGGGGCGTAGCGCTTGAACGAAAAGTTTTGGAGCGTTGAGAAACAGTTATCTTGAAGCCTTGGGGTCGAGCACCCTTTTATAGTGCTCCTGGGGGCGCCTGATTCGTTGGGGGCGCCTGACATGTGCCTTCACCTGCGAGAAACTCAATCCGCAGCTCGGTCAGTGCTGATCCCCTCCGATTCGGCCCCTTGTCTGACTGGGGCGCCCGGGACCTCTCGGGCGCCTAGGTTGACCTGGTCAAGTGGCTTCGTGGCAGATTTGCTTCGATGGCTACTTTGACTTTGACCTTGGGCGCCCGGGACCTCCTGGGCGCCTAGCCCAGTGCAGTTCGAAGCGATCTTGCTTCCTTGCTGTTTTATCCTTTTACCTTGGGCGCCCGGGACCTCCCGGGCGCCTAGCACAGTTGCCTGCCCCTTCCTCTGGGCTTTCTGAGCTGCAGAAACACAATCCTTCGGTCCCTGCAATCAAGGTTTGTTCCAAAACAAACTAAGCAAGAATGTTAGTCATTATTTATAGTCGTAGCTGTCTTGGTTCTGACTTCGGGTCTCCCAAATGGAACCCTAGGTCGAACCGACGCCTACTGTTCCCTCGACGGAGAACGCATCCTCACCTACTCCTCTCAGGAGAGTTTACCTTTTGCCAACCGGCTCCTCCGGTTGGACTTTTGCCCAACTTTACTCACCAGGTCTTCGTGCCCAGTCTGCGACCAGGACTTAGTGCCCAATTCTTCGAACCAGGTCTTTGGTGCCCAGCCCTCGGCCAGGACTTAGTGCCCAATTCCTCGAACCAGGTCTTCGGTGTCCAGCCCTCGGCCAAGACTTAGTGCCCAATTCCTCGAACCAGGTCTTCGGTGCCCAACCCTCGGCTAGGACTTAGTGCCCAGTCCACGACCAGGACTTATTGCCCAACCTTATGTCAAAACTTAGTTACCCAGCCCACGGCCAGGACTTATTGCCTAGATTAACTAGGACTTTCCTGCACACTTGAGTAACTTTATTAGATCACAAATAGTACTTAACTTTGAACTCTTTGCCAATATCAAAACAAGGTTCGATATGGTACTTCTGGCACCAACAGAATATAGTAAGACTAAGATCACATAATTGACCAACAGAGACTATGTTTAAAGTTAAATTAGGAACAAAATCAGTATCAGGAAGAGAAAGGGTAGAAGTATTAGCTGTTTCGGTATGAGTAATGTGTTGGACATTGGGGTTAAAAGTTAAGCCTACTCTTGCGTCTACAATATCCTTTAGGTTGATCCTTACCAAATACAGTTTTGGAAGAAAAAATTGAGGTGCCATCAATCGATTAAAGTAGAATTAACTTCAAAAACAAAACTTACATTTCGCGTAGATGAATCTAGACTATTAATTTGCTCAAAACCGATTACGGGTGAACGAGAAATTAATTGTTTAAAGTCGGCCCAAAATTAACATAGAAAAAAGTAGATGGAAAATAGTCTCACATCTGTAAATTCCAAGGGCGTTTGCTTCCTTATATGTGTTGCTATGTTAATGGAGTTAAAATAGAAAAAATACAGGTGTTCTCTTCTCACAGGCGAGCAGGGGCTCGCACCTGTGAGCCCACCACCCGCCACACATGCATGCACGTAATGGGCGTTTTGTTGGCACACTTTGCACTTCACACGTGGCACTCGGGTGACGTGTCATGTGATGTGGCAGTGCCTATGTGGCACTTGGGTGATGTCTCATGTGACGTGACAATACCTATATGACATTCGGGTAGCAGAGAGAGATGGCTGGACTGCTAACTGGGCGAGCGAATGACAACCGTTAGATAAAAGAGGGGTGCTGGATCGCAAGTGACGCGATCTGGAGCATTGATCGCGAAGAGCACGATCTGACCGTTGGTAATGAGACTTGATTCGAAGTGTCAGATTGAATCTACCGGTTGAGATCAAAGGGAGATCTGAAGGGTTATAACCATCCAGTTCTCGCTTCCTTACCTATAAAAAAAAAGAATTTGAATCTGGCAGTTGAGATCAAAGGAGAATTTGAAGGGTTATAACCATTCAGTTCTCGCTTCCTTACCTATATATAAAAAAAGATCTTATTGAAATTGAACTAATCTCTCTCATTGATGTATTATTTCATCGATATTCAAATCATGATACAATGTTCTTGTTCCTGAATGGGCCCTTACAATTCTTTTAGGTTGTTCTACTCCAGGTAGGGATGGAAATAGGCCAGACGGCCTGTTAGGGGCCTATGGCCTGGCCTGTATTTGGCTTAACCTGACATGTTTAAAAATAAAATAATACTCAGGCTTGTTTGAAAACCTATTTTTCTTATCAGGCCAGACCCAGACTCAATATAAAGATTATGAAGCCTGACAGGCCGGCCTGGGCCTGTTAAAATTATATTATATATAATCACGATGCAATTTTCTTGTTCCTGAATGGGCCTTTGCAATTCTTTTAGGTTCATGTTCTACTCCGGGTAGGGATGGAAATATGCCAGATGATTTGTCAGGGGCCTGTGGCCTGGCCTGGCCTGTTTAAAAATAAAATAATACTCAGATATGTTTGAAAGCATATTTTTCTTATCAGGCCTGGCCCAAGCTCAGTATAAAGACTATGAAGTCTGACAAGCCGGCCTAGGCCTGTTAAAATTATATTATATATATATTGTCAAAACAGAGATTCAAACCTTGGTCTTCTACCAGCAAGACCTTATATACCACCCTACTTGCCAATACACCACAAATCTATTTTAGCTATAACATACATATTTTATATATTAGAAATATCTTTAGCTAATTTGTTAAATTGGTATTTTGGATAATCAAATTGAATTGTTATATTTTATATATTAGAAGTATTTTGGATAACCGAATTAAATTACAGGCTTTGTAAACAGGTCGCAGGCCAGGCCAGGCTATTGAACAGGTCAGACTTAGGTCAAGAATAAAGCCTATAACAGGCCACAGGCCAGGCTCAGGCATGTTTGTTATTATACAGGTCTGGCCTGTTAAGGTAAAAGCTTAGTCTGGCCTAACCTGTTTCCATCCATAACTCCGGGAAAAAATCTGTCCGAATTTTATTTGCACATATGCATCATTTTCATTAATATCATGAATTGGTTTGACAATATTACCAGTAATAATATGCTAGAGTTTTCGCCCAATCAAAAAACTTTTGATACGTTAAGACCACAATCTATAATTAGAACCATTCAAAATAGTATATATCAATAGGGCGAGAAACTTCAGATTTATCCATATCAATTGTCGCAAAGTAAGAACTAGACATTGGCATAGATAACTTCTAATAAATCAGAGTGAACTAAAAATCAGGATAACTAATCGGGTCACAAATTAATTGTGACAATTGAGACAGGAGACAAGAACCAAGACAGAAGCAAATTAACTACACTCAGATTAAATTTGCAAGACTTTAATACCATGTTAATGGATATTAATTGACTCTAATACCATGTTAATGGATATTAATTTTCTTCAGTCTTGATACATTACAAAGGAGTATGCATCTCTATATATTTAGATCATTTAGGCTAAATAGAAACAAAATTAATAACAATAATTGCATCATCCATAATTCTCTAGGCTAAAATAAGAAACAAAATTAATGATAATAATTGCACCATGTTAGTCGGTACAATTCTAGCTTATATCTACTCTAACAGTGACAACACTGCATACACTAGCTATCAGTCTATTCTTTGGGGGCGACACCATTTATTCACGGTGGCAGAAGGCGATTCAGTCGCTCTTAGCACCTCCGCCAATCCGTCCTAGGACCAACATGGAAGAGATAAATTACAAAGGCTACTAGCCTAGATGATATGGATAGTACATAAAAAGGATGAGTATATTAATTTTATAAGATTTTGATCTCAAATATCAAGATGATAACGCCAGATTTTAATCTCAAATATGAAGGTGATAACGCAGCATGATACCATTTATTCACGGCGGCAAAAGTTTACGTACCATTTATTCACGAACATTCAAAGAATGGATGTAAATTTTGAAATTAAAGTATTATATTATAGGATGTATTATCAATTAATTGTATCGTAGTTGGTACTATAAATTAATTGTAAATGTTAATAAATTTGTAAAAAAAAATAGATGGTGTATTTGTAATTTAATATTAATTATATGATTGACAATATTAAATTGTATACTTGGACAGATGCGTAAAACTTAGAATGCTAAATTAAATTTTAAATGTATAAGTACCATAAGTTATTATATGATATTTATAAAAATTCAGATTTTAAATTTACATTCCAAAATTGCATGGTACATAGGAATAATTAAGTTGATTAATTGTGAAGATAAATGATAACTAGAAAGATAAAATTCTTTAATGAATTAACATAATAGTAAATGCTAATATTATTGAACTTTTAT
The DNA here is from genome assembly GCA_024364735.1 of Boesenbergia rotunda. NCBI lineage: Eukaryota > Viridiplantae > Streptophyta > Magnoliopsida > Zingiberales > Zingiberaceae > Boesenbergia > Boesenbergia rotunda. The sequence goes on from JAGFNQ010010122.1 coordinate 122,868, forward strand.
TATTAATATAATTTACATAATGTTTAATGAAGAGACCATAATTAAATTTATTATCAAATTATGGTTTATCTGTCCTCTGACTAAACACACCATTGTTGATCCCGGCCTAGCTTACAGGCAGCTTAGCCAGTCAACCTAGCTCCACATAGACCCAGCGGAAGGGCCGATGAACGCCTCACCCGGGGAGTTCCCGAGCCAGGAACCCTCCCGAAGCACTAACCGACCGGCCTTGGTAGAAGATCGGGTCGGTCGACCCCGACCGCCTCCCCGCTCGACCACCTAGTCCAGTTTCCCGACCCAGGGCAGGTCAGGAGGTCTCAGTCTTCAGTACCCCATGGATTTGACAGCCAGTAGGCTCGAAACATAGCAACATAGATGTAGCTTGGCAGACCCCCGACCCATGGCGTACCCCGTGTCACTCGGCTATACTATATCCGACCCAGTCCATGCTACTCGGGCTCGCCGGTCAATCATCGGTCTCTGGACCTATCATTCAGTCTTTGGACCAGTCCTTCCATACGCCATCCCATATCAGGACACCTCGGTACGACCATGACGCAGGGGGCAACGCGAGCCTTACCCCTTCAGGACACATGTCGCGGATATCCCGCTAACTCGGTACGATCATACCACCCGAGCGCCCGGCGCCATGCCGCGGTACCTCTAGGCGCTCTCCTACGAGCTGACAGGCACCATACCCCTATCTCGTCGACACGAACAGGGGTTGTCAGCTCCCCGGCTATATAAGCCCCTCCCCTCCTCACTGTTGATTCTAATGCATGAAATTGTGAACGAATCTACATGAAAAAAAATGCTAAACACTTACAGTGGATTCAACGCGTCCTTCGCTGTTCTTCGTGCTTGTCGTCGGAAGAACGATCACGGAATCGGAAAGCTCTTCCCCTCTCGGTATCACGAACCAAATCCCTCGAACTATGGATGATCTCCTCTTCTTCAGAGTTTTTCACTTGCTCTCACTCACTTCTCGCACTTGAATGAAGCCCTTACCCCCTCCTTATATAGGAGAGGATAGGGGGTAGAAGTAGTGGAGAGGGAGGGGCAACAAGCCCCACTCCCTGGCAATGTATGCAGTTACTGCACACGTTGCCCCACTTCTAACATCTCTCACTCATACAAGTCAAGTCACATAGACAATATAAGAATCAGGTCACAATTAGACCTAATAGTCACATAGATTAATACAAGTATTAGGTCACAAAGACCATATAGTCACATAGACTAATACAAGAATCAGGTCACAAAGACCATATAGTCACATAGACTAATAGATCATCCAATTCATACTTTAGGGAAAATGATTCGTGCGACAGCAAGCATACTGAGCAATTATTACTAAGAAAGTTGTGACACTTAACTTAGCTGCTCTCTGAGCGATCAATACCAAGAAAGTTGTTACACTTTACTTAGTCGCTCTATCACATGAATCAGAGACATCAATCACTTGCTTTTACCCCAGATTAAATCATTTATATCAATATGAACATCTCTAATCCCTCGTGATGACCATTAAGTCAAGAGCATGTTCAGTATTTCCATTCAATACAATTTTCACAATCACATTTTAAGTACTCAACAAAAAATGTAATTGGTCGACCAGTGAATAAGTGTCAATGATGTAAATCTCTCTTAGTCTTCCTACTTAGCTTGAATCTATTCATTTTAATCAGTTACTTTCCTAGTTATGCTCCATAGACTGAATCATCCATAGCCAATAGGATACATGCTAAGGTAGCAGACACTGATTAAAATTTCAAGCAGACAACTAAATAGTCACATAGGGTAAATCTGAGATTAACTTATAATCTCAAGGGTCTCACACAGTAGAGAAGCAGGGATCGAATCTCCTACTACCCTTATTGTCGCTATAGCACGTGGTATGAATCACATGCTACGATGTTTTTCTCTTTTAACAAAAGAGTGCATGTTTTCTCAAAATTAACATCGTACAGATTTGATCTAGACATACCTAATGTCTAATCCTGAATTCAACTTATGAATTCCTATCTGGCTATAAGCAGATTCAGTAAATGGTGGGTTCATTTACTCCGATCATTACATAAATGATCTCATCTTGATACAAAATCAAGACGACTCCAACTTATGAGTATGTCTCTATTTATAGCTACATAAGCTATCCCATAAGTAATAGTCTTACCTCTATTTATACTCAACAAATAGACATGATTGTCCATGTCAGTGGACCAATCTCAACCTGCCAACATGCTTATCGAGACTTTATCCAAAATGTAACACCAATATACACTGATTAAATCATGACACTTTCATATATTTGATTGTTTTACAATGTGTTACATTTTACGAAGTCCCAAAGACTTCACAAAACTAAGAAATGACTCTTTAGTCAATGGCTTAGTAAAAGGATCTGCAAGCATAACACGGGTAGGAATATACTCAAGGACTATCTTTTTTTGTCCACAATATCCCTTACATAATTATATTTAATTTCTATGTGCTTGCCTTTATTGTGATATTTGGGATCCTTGGAAAAAGCTGTTGCAGCTTGATTGTCACAATACAATGAACGGGACTCCCACTATCCTCAGCAATCTTCAAATGCTTCAGGAACCTTCTTAACGAGACAGCTTCTTGTACAGCCGCTGCACAAGCCACATATTCGGCTTCCATCGTCGACAGTGCTACACAAGCATGTTTCTTGCTATTCCATGAGATGGCGCCACCATTCAGCAAAAATACATAACTCGATGTGGATTTTCTATCATTAAGGCCTCCTGCCCAATCTGCATCTGTGTAGCTCTTCAGGCTCAACTTAATTTGATCCTTGGAAGCAGAGACAATAATCTGTCGTCCCTTTGAGATATCTGAATATTTTCTTCACCGCCTTCCAGTGTCTCGATCCTAGGTTTGACTGGAAACGACTAACCAAGCCAACAGCATAGCTGATATCTGGGCATGTACACAACATAGTGTACATTAAGCTACCAATGGCACTGACATATGATTTTTTCTTCATATCGGCTATTTCATTAGGAGTCTTGGGATACATACTTTTTCTCAGAACAGTGCCTCTTGCTATAGGAGTTTGTTCAATGTTGCAGTTTGACATATTGAAGTGTTGTAACATCTTAGTAATATAAGCCTCTTGAGACAAACCCAAAAGTCTTTTTGTTCGATCTCTAATGATCTTTACCCCTAAGATGTACTCGGCTTCTCCCATATCTATTATGTCAAATTGTGATGAAAGCCACGATTTGATTTCTATCACAAACTGTATGTCATTTCCAGCTATTAGCATATCATCAACATATAATGATAATATGACAATCTTTCCTTTATCCTCCTTGAGGTATACACAATGATCCTCATTGATCATTTCGAAATCATAAAATAAAATGACTTCATTAAATCTTATGTTCCATTGTCTCGACACTTGCTTTAGCCCATATATAGACTTTTTAAGTCTACATACTTTATCCTCTTGGCCTTCAGTAATATAACCTTCTGGCTGTGCCATATAGATTTCCTCGTCAAGATTACCATTAAGGAAAGCCATTTTTACATCCATCTGATGTAATTCCAAGTCATAATGTGCTACTATAGCTAAAATGACACGTACTGACACAAACTTCATAACAGGGGAAAATGTCTCTTCAAAATCAATACCCTCCATTTGCGTATATCCTTTTGCAACCAGACGAGCTTTGTATCTATTAATCGATCCATCTGCCTTCCTCTTGATTTTGAGAATCCACCTATTCCCAATAGCCCTTCGGCCTGGAGGAATATCGACTAAATCCCAAACCTGATTCTTTCTCATAGATTCCATTTCTTCAACCATTGCAATTCTCCATTTTTCTTTAACTGAGCATCTCAATGTTTCCTCAACCGTTCGAGGTTCATCATCGTCAATAGGGAGAATCATTAATGCCTCATTCTCAATGTCAAACATTCTTTTAGGAATAATCTTGCGATTACTCCTCCGCAGGTCTGACTGTTGAGAAACTGAAACTGATTCATTCATTGGCAAATCACTCCCACTAGGTTACCTAGATTCAGGTTTCTCCTGTGATTCCTGATTTGTTGATAAAGGAACAATATCCTCCTCCTCTATAGCAAATAGAGGAATCGATTTATCAACTTCACCTCTTGTTGGGAACTCAGTTTCGAGAAAAATCACATCTCTTGACTCTATTTTAGAGATGGTTCCATCTTGTTGCTCACCAATAAAAACATAACCCTTAGAAGTATCAGAATACCTTACAAAGATACACTTTTTACCTCTTGATCCTAGTTTTCCATATTTGTGAGTCTTATCATGAACGTAAGCAGCTGACCCCCAGGGTCTCAGATTACTCAAATCTGGTTTTCTGCCTGTCCAATATTCATATGGTGTAGATGGAATAGACTTAGAAGACACTCGGTTAAGTATATAGATAGCAGCTAATAATGCATCTCTCCAATAGGAAATAGGTAAATTAGCTTGAGCCATCATAGACCTAACCATATCTAGAAGAGTTCTATTTCTTCTTTTAGCAACCCCATTTTGCTGTGGAGTTCCAGAGATCGTTAGCTGTCTAATAATCCCTTTCTCGCAACATATTGTCTTAAACTGATCAGACAAATATTCTCCTCCACGGTCAGTGCGTAAGGTTTTAACCTTACAATCCAATTGATTCTCAACTTCGTTCAAATAACGTTGGAAGCAATCTAATACTTCATATTTATGAGAAATCAAATACACATGACCGAAACGAGTGAAGTCATCAATAAATGTAACGAAATAGGAACTTCCATGTCTAGCCTTCACATTCATTGGACCACATACGTCCGAATGAATTAATTGCAATGGTGAATCAGCTCTAATAGCCTTACCAAATGGTTTCTTTGTTGCTTTTCCAGTAAGACAATGCTCACATATGGACAGGTTAATCTTAGCATGAGTGCCCAATAGACCCTCCTTAGCTAATCTATTCATCCGTTCTTGTCCAATATGTCCTAGTCTAGCATGCCAAACTTTCTCATTAATATTAGCATCACTAGTAAGAGCAATGTTTGAAAAACAACTATTAATTCCATAATTAATATCTTGTTCTATATCAAGAACCATGAAAACTATTCATTACATAACCACATCCAATTAACACGGAGTTAATACGAAGTTCCACACAACGACTGAAAAAATTTATGCAATAACCCAAATCAAGAAGACTAGTTACAGAAACTAGATTCCGTCGAATTTCAGGATCATAAAGGACATCATACAGAAACAGGGTACGTCCACCACGTAGGTTGAGCTTGCAAGTGTCAATTCCTTTGACTTCAATTCTTGCATTGTTTCCCACATATATCCACTTATTGCCAGCTGGTACTCGACGGTACTCCACGTATGTAGCTCGATCACGAGCTACATGGTTCGTTGCTCCTGAATCTATAATCCACAAAGGATAAGAATCAGCTAACAACACTTAACTAGCAACATAATGCTCGTGAATAGAAAATAAATATAGATCTACCTTTTTCGGCTCAGTACATTCCCGAGCAAAGTGGCCTTTCTTGCCACAGTTATAGCAAGTCAACTTGCTCTTAGGTTTCTGTCCATACTTCTTTCTTTTAACATTCTTCTTGATTGGGTACTGCCCAGCATCAGCAACTTCTTTTCCTTTTCCCTTTCCTTTTCCTTTCTTGAACCATCTTTTCTTATTCTTGGGTCCAGAGCCTTCAGCTACAAAAGCTTGTCCAGAAATCCTTGCGGATTCTATTCTCTCCGCCTCCAATTCAACATGGCGTGAGACATCAATGAAAGTCTTTATACTTTCACTATGTGTAAGGTTCTGTTTCATTGATTCCCAAGAATCAGGAAGGGAACGAATAACTGCTTGAACCTGTTGTTCATCAGTTAACTCATGACCAGCAGTTTTCAGCTCTCGAATCATATTCCCCATTTCCCTCAGATGTTGGGTCATGGAGACATTCGGGCGTTTCTTATAGCTGTCAAACTTGATTGTCAGCTGACGAAGCTTGCTTAAGCTAACTCCACTGTATTTATCTCTCAGGGCAACCCAGACAGCATGAGCCGATGGTAATGGCTCATACTCATATACCAGGTCATCTACCATTGAACTAATCAAGATACCCTTAGCAGTGGAGTCCTTTTTCTTCCATGCCTTATAGGCATCAAGATCACGTCTCTGCTGAGCTGTAGAACCATCTGCATGTTCTACCATAAATTGATTTACAGCTTCTAGAACTTCTTGTTCCTCAAGTACATACTGTATCTTAAGGTGCCATATTTTGTAGTTGTCCCCATTTAATTTTTTTCCTTTGTTGAGTTTAGCTATTATGTTCTTCGTTGCCATGATCTAACATAAATAAACTATTATTTAGTTATTCAGTGTAACTCATATGCATGTAATTAACAACTAATTCATTATAAATTAGAGTTGGTTTACAAAATCAAGTGGTAACGACGTTCCCACTCATCCTCCATATATCCAATCTAATAAACATTTATTAGTTATTTTACATACATCCCATCATATGAACTAATCATAAATGAACTTATCATTCAAATGAAATGAACTAATCATTAAGAAGTTTTGTTAACATATAACATAACTTTTCGAGGACAAAAAAATGTTCGTACAAAACGACAGTAACTACTACATGACTAAAAACTAAATGAGCAAATACTGTTTGTACATAACAACAGTAACAAAGACAAACTCTAATAAATTAGATAAGCTAACACTACTCCCACTAGGACAGAGACTAGAGCGGTGGTAAATACTATCCCTTTCATCCCAGACTTGATGAGAGGTAAGTTAATTTCAGGATCCTCCACCGATTCTATAAGATCCTCCTTAATTTCTTGAATTGGGTCTATCTCGAATTCCTCCGGATCCTCCTCGAATTCTTCAATTGGATCCATTTCTGGATCCTCTTCGAATTCTTCCATTTGATCCATTTCGAATTCTTCAGGATTCTCCTCGAATTCTACAATTAGATCCATTTCTGGATCCTCTTCTAGTTCGTCTTCAGAGTCTTCCAGATCTTCTTCCGAAAAATTTTGGCGAAGTAGTTCTCTGCACAGCTCAGTATATGTGATTCGCCCTTCAAAGCAACCCCAAATACATCTTGCAGCTATTCCACCACGTCTCGGCAATGAACGAATCAATGCCCCGATCCGGTAGTTATCTAGGACTGGAAACTCTTCCTGCTCGAGTTTCCAAAATAGACGATCAAGCCTTCCCATATGCCCTTGTATGCCTAGATTTGGGTGGTAGTCAATCTCCTCTATCTGTTTCCTTAGCTCATTCCGTCGCACATCGCGACGAGTCATTGTGGTAATAAATCTCGACATCTGGAATTGAAATACACAATGTCAGTACAAAACCGACAAACCAGTAACAAAATTGGTTTAATTCAATTCACAATTATGCATAAACCCACAGAGTCATAAACAAATAAGAAAAACAATTTTTCTTGATTTGGGGAGCTTTATTGACTAACACATTAGGTTGATCGATTAGGAAATCCAATTCTTAGTCTGTGTCTATGATCCTCATTAGAACTAATCTAATCAGACAGGGATACTTATCTTAGTCGTTAGCTCACTTAATTCAAAGTCAAATCTATTGTTCGAACCAAACAAAATGGTTCTGGTTTGTATTAAACTGATCTGATTAAATTAACTAGTGGTTTGAACTAGATCCTGATTTTATTGGATCAATTTAGTCTAGTCAAACCAACTAATGGTTCGAACTAGACATAAACATAGTTAGATCAAGTTGGTCTGATTAAATCAACCAATAATTTAAATTCCAATTGAAATGAACCAACTTAATCGGATTTAATTAATTCTAACTAAAATCCAATCCATTTAATCAAATTTTGGTATATTTTCAATAACCAATAGCCAAATTTTAATACAAATTCAATCATACAATAAGATATTAATTAAAGCACAAAGCTAATTAATTTAATCGAAGGAAAAAAACATGCAAATTTTTTTTATTACTGTACCTACGGCCTTAAATTTGCATGCAAAAAAAAAATTTCTTTTTTTTTATTATTTTTCTTCCGCCGTTTTTTTACCCTTTTTTTTAGTTTTCTTCCGCCGCCTACATACGTGACTGCCACAACAAATACGGCAACCGTGGCGGCTACTCATCGCACCTCCCAACGTAATACTCGGCATTCTCCAGAGAGATCGATCGTCGGCAATGCTCACAAAATATGATATCATCCGACGAGCGAGAGGAGTACGACATAAAACCACAATTTCATGTAATTGGGTTTTTATAACAAGGGAGTTTCCGAAATAAAACGATTTATCTATATCATGTTTTGGAATCTATACATGCTCTGATACCAATGTTGATTCTAATGCATGAAATCGTGAACGAATCTACATGAAAAAAAACGGTAAACACTTATAGTGGATTCAACGCGTCCTTCGCTGTTCTTCGTGCTTGTCGTCGGAAGAACGATCACGGAATCGGAAAGCTCTTCCCCTCTCGGTATCACGAACCAAATCCCTCGAACTATGGATAATCTCCTCTTCTTCAGAGTTTTTCACTTGCTCTCACTCACTTCTTGCACTTGAATGAAGCCCTTATCCCCTCCTTATATAGGAGAGGATAGGGGGTAGAAGTAGTGGAGAGGGAGGGGCAACAAGCCCACTCCCTGGCAACGTGTGCAGTTACTGCACACGTTGCCCCACTTCTAACACTCACTCCGTAGGTATGCACAATCGCACTCTCCTCTACTACTGTTCCTGCTGCTTCACTATATTTTCTGCGGATATTGACTTGACCGTCGGAGGGTCTGACCGGGAAAATTCCTCGGCGAGTTGGGTAACGGTCGCTGTCTCGCAGGTCATAGCCAGGTCGTCGCCAGGTTGGCGCTAAGTCAGCAGCTCACAATACTCAGACAAATATCTGACCCTTGAAACTTTTACCTCACTTCACGACAGGATAGGATCAGATGTCTTTTCTTTAACCTTCTACCAATTTGACCCACCCCTCAATCGATATTTTTTGGTCGAATTCCAGTCCTTTCATATCTTTGATTAAAGTTTTCATGTAATAAAATTATGAAAATATATAAACCACAATTGATGGGCTGCACTACCATTTCTCATGATGGTATTTCATAATCATTAGTGGGAGATCTTGGCACAGGAAACTTCAATTATGTAAAGTCAAAATTGTTGTCACAAATCAATTTCCATCCTTCAATTGATGTCAAAAGAGAATTCTTTTTCTTTTTTATTAAAAAGAGTTATTCGGTTGGTAAGAACTTTGATTTGGCCATTGGCACAAGAAATATACTGGTAATCCTGAACTGTTTTTGTTATTGTGCTCTTCCATAGGTTAATTTAATCAGAATGAACTTAATGTACGTACAATTAAAAGTTTAATTAGGCATCATCATTCTTGAGCTATAAGGTTAAAAATATAGTTTAACATTGAAAATATATGAAAAATATTATAGATTTATAAGAGAAAAATATCTCGATTGATATGAGACTTTTTAAAAAGAGCTGAAGAGCAAAATCATGAGGATTTTGGCTCAAAGTGGATAATATCATACCATTATTATGATATCTAAAATTCTTTTAATCCTAATAATTGGTATTAGAGCCCGGACTGCCAGAAGATCTAACCACTGACTGTGCATAAGAGCTATGGTCTAATTGAACCATGTGAGTTAAACCTTGAACAAAAGAAGTATGGGCTTCCATATCTTGATCAAGAGGACCAGACACCAGACAAAAAGTCCTAGTTACGGCTAGGCAATGATGTTCTAATAGGTTGGGTGGATCGAGGGGCGGAAAGTCCTAGTGGGTCGAGTATCAGACATTAAACGGAAAGACTTTCCGCTTAAGGGGTCTGTGATCCTTTGTTTGAGGGAGATTGTTGGGGTTACAAGGTTGTAAATATGCGGCTAGGCAATGAAGTCCTAATAGGTCGGGTGAATAGAAGGGTAGAAAGTCCTTGTGGGTTAAGGATTGAACATTAAATGGAAAGGTTTTCTGCTTGAGGGGGTCGGTGGTCCTTTGTTTGAGAGGGATTGTTGGGGTTATAAGGTTACAAATATAATCTCATATTGAAAACACATGGGAATGATCATGGACTTATAAGAGAAAGATATCTCCATTAGTATGAATCCTTTTGGATAGAGCCTAAGAGCAAAATGATAAGAGCTTAGACCTAAAGTGGACAATTTCATACCGAGATATTTAAATTCTTTCTGCCTTAACAATCATGACCAACACAATTTTACTTGACCAATGAGATTATGGGGTGCTAATTTTTCAATAATTGACGTTTCATAATCTAAGAAGATCCTTAATCTTTTTCAAAAAATAAAAAATAATAATAATCAATAATTCATTACCCAAATAAAACTATACTTCTACTATTCATATAGAAAAAAAATATTCTAGGTGCTTAAATTTTTGAACAAGACATGAACAATCTAGGAATGGTTTGGGTACCTTGGAGGTTGATATATACATTCCAAAACCATTTAATATTTAATCTCATCAAAATCATTGAATTAAGGTAATGGTGGGATCCTTGTGAGTGAACATGGAAGCTCTACCAAACTTTCCAGCAAAGATTTTGGCTAGTAGCTATAAAACATGATAGGAAACACATCCCAAACCTAAAGATTCTTAGGGGAGAGTGAGCAAAGAAGAGCACAAATCAACATCTAGCTTCTCCAAATTTAGGCAACTTCACCTTCACCAATTTAATTAAGGTCTGAGATTCATGAAAGTCAGATTTCATTATGTAGCTTCCATTTTGAGCTTTATAATTCAACCTATGATGGCTCAGGCCACTCAATCAGTGCTTCAAATTTGTTCTCTGTTTCGTCCAAGCAACAAAAATCGGTGTAGCGCCCGAACGACACGAATTAACTAAACTAAAGGGTTTGTAATAGTTCAATGCACAACAAGCAACAAATCCCTCGCCATATAGATGAAGCCGTCGACACTAGATGTACACATGCCAATACACATACATATCATACTGTATTCAATCATCTCTAATGTTTGCCATACTTGTGATCACTAAAAATGTTTACACATTGAGAAAGCATTACCAACAATATTTTATGATTGTTTGTTTATTGCTTGTGTGAGGGTAGCTAGTCAATGTGTGCAATACTAGGTTAGATGTCCTTAATAAAGTTTCTAATTTTTTCCCCTTACAATGAGAAATCTATGAATTATGTAGCATGCATGATATTATCACTGACTGCATATCAAAATTGGGCATCATGACACAAGCACCAATTGAAGAATGACATCCTGCTGGGATAAAATATCTTCCGTAATTTATTTATTTATATTTTATCATGGAGCCGATGATATTACACAACTTACGATGAACGATATCATTTTTGATCCAAAAGAATGACACAAGGAAGAAAGAAACAATTTTGTTTTTTTTCCCCTTAATAAAACACTTCTTTTTTTTTTCTGAGTGAAAGGTAGGTAGGTGAATGGACTGAGCAAGGCAGCTGTGCATGATTGAACTAAGGCCGACATTATTCCCCAAAAGCTGAAAGGAATCTCCCTAAAACACCACACAGAGGGACCATTATCTATAAAGTGAAGAAGCAGAGGAGTTCAATGAAAATTTTGAACCGTAGGTAGCTATGCGTTTCAAAACATTACTGGACAAAAATTAAAAGGTGTCTTTTTTTTTATTAAAATTGTTTAAGGGGCAATTCTATTTATTTATTATTAAAATAATACCTTATTCCATATTATCCCATTGTTTTTTTCTAAAATACTCTTATTGGATACTATTATATTCATACATGCTACCATATGAATATTTAAATTTGGTCAATTATGGTGCTAGCTAGGAATCGTAACAACTATATGATTATAATTATTACAATAAATATTGTTCCGTAATTACTATAATTGTGAGTAGTTATGATCTCATAACTATTAGAATTAGGAATGAGCAAAATACCAATTAAGCCGAATTAACCAATTAAATTCAGAAGTTAAGTTGAGTATATTAGAAATTTATTTATTTTTTAAAAAATTATGGATTATTTTGATTTATTTGGTTCAGTATTTTCAAATTCAAAAATTAATTAAATTTACATTTTAAAATAATCATTAAAATATTGATTCTGGATTGGACTGTCCAATATCTCTCATCATTGCGGGACATCAATTAACTAATATATGCAACATTAGTTGACATCTAAAAAAAAGATTAATTAATTTATTAATAAGATTAAATTAATTAATTTTTTTATCGGTTGAATTTGTCTAATTTTCAGTGTTCTGAAAACCGGATCGGACCGGTTGAACCGGGAATCGGTCAGATTTCCGGCCCAAGTTGACTTTGAAAATCGGCTACTCAAGAACCGGATGCGAACCGTTCTGAACCGGCCGGGAACCGGTGAACCAGACAAACCGGAAAAAACCGGTCAAACCGGCTTGGTTTATTTTATTTTTCATTTTTTGATTTTTTTTTTCCCTTTTACAGTTTTGCTTTCTTACTAAAAATGAAAATTGAAAAATAAAATTTCAAAAACCTAGTTTACTTTCACCCAAAGTCCCAAACAAACAAACTTGTTGTTCGCTTGCAAGAGTCACCGCCGCTAGCCTCTCGTTGCGTCGCCCTGTCTCTACCAGCCTCGCCGCACCGCCCTGCCTCCGCTAGCCTCGCCTCGTCGCCACTAGCCTCGCCTCGTCTCTAGCCTCGTTGTGTCGTCATGCTAGCATATAAAGGCATCAATATATGACATATTTGGAAGTGTAATTTTACATGCGTTTTACTAATGTCCCCTGTTTAAGTGTTTATGAGCGAACAAATGCTATTGTGATAAAGTTTTAACTTCTAATAAGATTCTTCAATTCGTATCCAGATTTCTTGAATCCAATGGTTTTAAACTTGATTTTTTCTTTGAAACTAATCTTTTTTTTCAAGAATACCATACTGAGTTGCTGACAAAAACATATCACATGTTCGACCTAGTTGATCTAATCTTGAAGAAAGTTGGATAAGTTATTAGTTTCATATATTTATATAAATACATGCTTTATTATATACCGGTTATATCCCGGTTGGACCTCCGGTTAAACCGGTTGGACCTCTGGTTAAACCGGTTGGACCTCTGAACCCTTACTTCGACCGGTTCGATGTCCGGTCCGGTTCTCAAAATCTTGCTAATTTTAATGGCGAAATTTGATTGATTTAATCTGTAAAAGAATTAATTTATTTAATTTTTTATTTAATTGATTTGATCGATTCAGTTGTTATTAATTGATCACTCAGCTCTAATTATAATTAAGCCAGAGTTAACATTATAAAATAATCTCTATGTAAAGGTCGCAACTTTTTATGTTTTTCGCAATGAGATAAACGGTAGAAGGTTCTTGGTCACTTCCTCCGGCCAGCTTATCAAGAACTGTCAAGCCACAAAATGCTCTGGAAGAAGTCCCCTTCATGTGATCACTCTTTGACCAGCCTTCTTTTCCAGACATAAAAAATATGTATGATCATACCTCCAGTACTCCCACTCACATATACACAACGATCATTCTGTAGCTTCTCAGTGAGTGATCACCACCTTTCATCGATTTGTATCCTTTATCAGCCGTTGTCTTGCTTGGAGCCTTTAGGCACTGATGGTGATGTGTAGCGGTTGTCACAGTGCCCAAATTGCTCTTCATCATTTCCATGTTTCTTTCTGAAGCCTTTAATGCCTATATATTTAGCACACCCTCTCCAGCATTCTCAGTGTCCTTCTTCATCCACTTCAACCTGTGAATGAACTGATGCAAGAAAAGCCAAGGTTTCTCTCTGACTCTCATCAGCATCTTCTCTTGTTCTGGAGATCGAGAGCTGTGTCCACTTGCATTGATTTCCATCAGAGTGTTGACATTGTAGCTTCAATTGCTCATATACTATTTCAATCATGTAGTTTCAGTTTTGCATCCAGTCAACCGGAATCCACACATATATTTATTTAATGTGGCTTTTGCCATTGTTCTTTTAGCGTTTTCCTCCTCATTTGATCAAAAGTTGCTTTTGAGAGTATATTTTTGCCAAAATGAGCACGAACATGGAGGAAACGTTCGAGCCTTTTCGCGGAATCAAGAATGATCTTCAAGGGCGATTGATGTGCTACAAGCAAGATTGGACCAGTGGTTTCAGTGCAGGCATCAGGTATTGACCGTTGCTTCAGAAATTTATCCGAATAATTATCCTTTCTTATGCTTCCATACTAATGTTTCAGGATTCTGGCTCCAACTACATATATATTCTTCGCCTCAGCAATCCCAGTCATTTCATTTGGAGAACAATTGGAGAGGAACACTAGTGAGTGAAATCAAAATTTCAAATCTAGCAGGTGCATTGAAAATTGAAGTATATATCAAATAAACTTAAGTTCCTATATGATTCTGGCAGATGGGGTTCTAACAGCAGTTCAGACTTTGGCATCAACTGCCCTCTGTGGCATCATTCACTCCGTGATAGGAGGACAGCCTTTGCTGATTCTTGGAGTGGCAGAACCCACCGTGCTTATGTACACTTTCATGTTCAACTTTGCCAAACAAAGGGCTGATCTAGGCCAGAACATGTTCCTAGCATGGACTGGATGGTAAGCTAAATGATAGAGGAAGAAACTGTGAAATTTCTTTTCCCTTGCTACATTTTTTTTTTTTTTGGTTTCTGAATTACAGGGTTTGTGTCTGGACCTCGTTGTTGCTATTCCTGTTAGCCATTCTAGGAGCATGTTCCATAATCAACCGATTTACTCGATTAGCCGGCGAGCTTTTCGGTCTACTGATTGCAATGCTCTTTATGCAACAGGCTATCAAAGTGAGAACATATCTATATAACTGACTGACGTAATTTCCTTTCTTATATTATAAGAATTATTCTACGACGATGATCTTAAAATATAATACTTTTGGTTGCCACAGGGGCTTGTTGATGAATTCAGAGTGCCAAAAAGAGACAACCCAAGTGCACTAGAATTTGCACCATCTTGGAGGTTTGCCAACGGCATGTTTGCACTGGTTCTGTCATTTGGGCTTCTGCTCACTGCATTAAGAAGCAGGAAGGCACGATCATGGCGCTACGGGGCTGGTGTGCTCGAGTTAAATGGTTTTTTTGTTCCCTCTTCGTGGAGAATATGCCTTCTTGTTTCACTTTGTTTGAACTATATTTTTCAGGCTGGCTTCGAGGTCTCATCGCCGACTATGGAGTGCCACTTATGGTACTTGCATGGACTGGAGTTTCATACATCCCTTCTAATGGCGTACCAGAAGGAATTCCTAGACGACTCTTCAGCCCAAATCCCTGGTCACCCGGAGCATATGAAAACTGGACTGTGATGAAGGTGCGTTCTTCTTTGTCTGTTCATACTCTTTAGTCTATTTCAGCAAAAGAAGAATCTAAATTAAGATTTAGTGTTGACAGGATATGTTGAACGTGCCCTTGCTCTACATTCTGGGAGCTTTCATACCAGCCACAATGATTGCAGTGCTGTATTATTTTGATCATAGTGTGGCCTCTCAACTCGCTCAACAGAAGGAGTTCAATCTCAGGAAGCCCCCATCATTCCATTATGATTTACTTCTTTTAGGATTCTTGGTACTCACCTTAATCTGCCTCTTCTTTGGTTAAATCTCGCATGGCCTCTGACTCCTGAATCATTTACTTGGTTTTGCTGACCAGACCTTGTTATGTGGTCTTATTGGAATTCCACCTTCAAACGGTGTCATCCCACAATCTCCAATGCACACGAAAAGTTTGGCCACCCTCAAACACCAAGTGAGCTCCAAATTGCGAATGATTAATTGATTCTGTCTGTAGCATTATTTGATATTTTTCATGGGAATTTTCTCATACATAGTTGCTTCGCAATCGACTGGTAGCCACTGCACGCCAAAGCATGAAAAGAAATTCAAGCTTGACTCAACTGTATGGAAATATGCAAGACGCTTACAGACAGATGCAGACGCCATTAATCTACCAAGAACCATCAGCACGAGTATGTGAACTAATAAATCCGGCCGGCATCGTGAATTCCTCGTAGACTGAAGATGATCCTTACTTTAATCATGCAGGGACTGAAAGAGCTGAAGGATTCTACAATTCAGCTGGCTTCAAGCCTGGGGAGCATGGATGCACCCGTCGACGAGTCGCTATTCGACATCGATAAAGAAATCGACGACCTCCTGCCGGTCGAGGTGAAAGAGCAGCGTCTGAGCAACTTGCTGCAGTCCATGATGGTCGGAGCATGTGTGGCAGCTATGCCCTTCCTCAAGAAGATCCCCACCTCTGTTTTATGGGGATACTTCGCTTTCATGGCCATAGAAAGCCTGCCCGGGAACCAGTTCTGGGAAAGGATTCTCCTTCTGTTCACTGCACCAAGCAGAAGATACAAGTAAGCATCGATACTTCTCCCTTGATGGTGCGATTTTAGCCTTAATTGTGAGCTTTGATCCAACAGAGTGCTCGAGGACTGCCACGCGAGCTTCGTCGAAACAGTGCCTTTCAAGGCAATCACTACTTTCACCCTCTTCCAATCCATGTACTTGCTCGTGTGCTTTGGGATAACGTGGATTCCTATAGCTGGAGTCCTGTTCCCTCCCATGATCATGCTTCTGGTGCCTGTTAGACAGTACATTCTCCCGAAGCTCTTCAAAGGAGCACATCTCACCGATTTAGATGCAGCAGAATATGAAGAACTACCACCCATCACCTTCAACCTGCAAACGGTACATCTCACCCTTTTCCATATTTTTCACACCTCTGAGTCATTGCACTCGTTTTGATTTTATGATCAGGAGGTTGATTTGGGAGCAAGGTACTCCTCTGCCGAGAGTAGAGAGGTCCTCGACGAGATGGTCACCAGAAGCCGCGGCGAGATTAAGCATATGAACAGCCCCAAAGTGACTAGTTCAGGAACTACACCAGTAACCGACATGAGGAGCTTCAGCAGTCCTCGGTTATCAGCAACAGAGAAGGTCTACAGTCCTCGCGTTCGTGAGCTTAGGCCAGAGCGTAGTCCTCGATTGAGTGTCGAAAGGCAATTCAGTCCGAGGATGGCAGAAACTAGACCATCCAAGTTAGGAGAAGGTTCAAAGTAGAAGGCAAACCCATTCTGCCACAAGGATGACATCTTCCTAAATGCCTTCTTACTTACCGTATAATTGTAGCTTGCGAGTGCTCAAGATATGCTTCCATCTCTACTATACCTTTCATCATTTATGTGAAATAGTGAAGTCCTCCTCGTTTAGAGGAACTTATGTAATTCCTGAGTGTAGCAAATAATGGAATAACTCGAAGGTTTGCAGACTCTGTTGCTTCAATCAAATTGTGTAAAAAGCGTAGTGGTGGTATCTGTCAAGGCATATTTTGCACTAATTAAATTCCTAGGTTTCATGGTCACTTAGCAATGACAACTATGATTTGCTTTCACTATCAGTCCTCTGATCTCAAAGCCAATGCTCATACGCAATCATTCTTCCACAATAATGCCATTGCATGTTACGACTTTGATTCAGGATTCTTCTCTTCTTTCTTCTCAAACTTCTGAGTAGGCATAGACTTGCAGGATTCTCCTCATGGATAAAGACATCTAGCTAAATTCTGACCTTACAAGATTTTTTTTACCCCACAGTCCAGAATTCGATCAGATGCGGTGGAGTCGGAAGAAAGTAGCGGCTCTAGTTCTTCAGGTACGTGAGATAGCAAGTGGGAAATCTCTCCGATCTGAATGATTGTAGTCCTTGTCGATGGAGTCAATGGATTGTGACTCGACGCTATGAGTCTGTCGGAGAGAGGTAGTTTTCAACTCGTTGACCTGCACTTAGTGGAACATTCTGTAGACTGTAGCCCATGTAAGCTGTCGGCTCCTAGATTTTTTTTGAGAGCTGCTTTTCCCACCCCCCTCTCCCACACCCCCCTCTCTCTCCTTGATGAAATGTTGCATGTACCCTCCTCCTTTTTTCTTTTTTTCTTTTTTATTTTTAATTTATTTAAATTTTTATAAAATAATATTAATGAAAAAATATTAATAAAAAAAATAAAAAATAACTGCTGTCATTAATTTTTAATTAATTTAATTAATTATTTTTTTTGTCAATAATTTTTTATTTTTTTATTTATTTAATTTTTATTATTTAAGCATTTTATTTATTATTTTTTATAAATACTTTTTTTAAAATTTTATATAAATTTAATTTAGTTTTATTTTTAGACAATTTTGTTTATTTTCTTTTTTCATAATACCTGTATTTTTTTAATTTATTATTTTTTTAAATTTTATTTAAATTATTATTTTTTAAATTTGGTTTTTTATAATAAAATTTATATATCTAAAACTAACAAAAATACTAACAATTAATAGTGAACACATTCATAACTTAAGAACAAATATTTTTTTT